>JAMXBB010000008.1:29405419-29484497 GCA_024138015.1 Lumnitzera littorea
TGGCATCGTAGTATAATATGAGTTTTATAATTTACTACATATATACTACGATGCCAATCATGCTAAGACCACAATGCCCATGAATTGGGAAGCATGAACAATCTAGATATAATTGCATCTCTCAACATACAAGCCCACGTATGGTAAAAGTAATTAATCTATAATGGATTTATAACAGTAGATTCTTTTTCCCTTTTCTTTTACCAACCTGTTTATTGTGGTACGTAATTCATCTATAATGCGTGTAAAAAATATATATATATTGAATGCACATATGGTAAAGGTTGAAATATCTGGATTATATGCATAATATATACATATATATATGTTTATACATACACCTTCGAACAATTAAAACGAGGCATGTTAAGACTTCTATTTACGAGGCCGGCAATTTTTAATCTTTTTTTTTCCCCAGTATAAAATTTACAATTTGAATTTAATACGGTCACCAGATATTACAAAAAGGATCTGATTTCGTCGATTTCTATTTCGTAAACTTTGTGAAACAATAAATATCTATAAATTGAAAGTCATAGACCTATGGAATAGCACAGATCAAGATTAACAGAATGTGGTATAAAAGTGAAATTAGTTTCAAATCACTAAACATATTAAGTGTTCAAACTAAGCATATATATATCATCTCCTTTGCAATATATAAAAAGAAAAAATCTTACATGAATAACATTAAGTTCTATGAACCCCTCATTTCTTATAATAATAATAATAATTTATTATTATAAGAAAAATAAAAATATAATGCTTATCATTTCACTATTTTCCTATTTTTGTTCTAAACATTTTTTTTCTTTTGCATGCAAGTCATCAGTGTTTATAAACATTTCGACATAAATCTTTTTATTGGTGGTGTTAATTTTTTTCGTTAGAAAATGACACATGCCGACCACAAATTGTCTCAAAGATTTGATTTAATTAAATAGTATAAAAATATACACTATTTAAGTAAATTATTAAAATATATAAAATATTAGAAAAACTAAAAAAATTAGAAAATAAAAAATAAAGGAAATTGTAGAGATTAAAGAGACAATCCATTGGTCCATGTAATTATAGAAATAAAATAATATAATAAATCAAATGGAAAATAAATAAAAATATTAAAATGGGCCAAAAGTTAAAAAAAAAATGCAACAAATTAAAAAAATTATGCCCAACCATCCCATAGCCATTAGGTGATTGGCAGCCACATACAGTGGTGGGAATTATACAATCTCTTAAGGTCATCACTAGCCTTCCTTTTGTCATGAGGTATTTAAAGCAGTCACTTTAATCACGTGGTTGTGATTTACTTTAAAAAGTGAGTCAATTCGACTCACTACTAATGGTATATGGCCACTCACCTCTTAATTAAATAAATAAAAAATTAAGGAAATTTCGATTGAGTTTTCAACTAATTTTTTGTTTTATTACTTTTTCAATAAATCTAATAACCATGAGTAGTCACCACTACATTGAGGTTTTTTAATTTTATTTTTCTTTTTCTTTTTTCTTTTTTGATGGGGGAAGAGGAGAGAGTAGGCGTGCTGGTGGTAGTTTGCACACACCCCTAACTCTAAGTGTATGGTGTGCTCCTATAATTGCTAGTAAGTCAAATGATGAACATGGTAGTTTTGGGCTAGCTAAGGGGTAATCGGTAACATTTTTTACTAGGTTATCATAAAGTTATTGAAACGTTTTCTTTTTATTTTTCACATTTTTTATTATTTATTTATTTTACATTTCATTACATTATTTAATTCCTACAATTAAGTAAACCAATTAGACGCCATTATGTATCGTTATTTAATGAAAAAATTAACAAATGTTGAGGACTTGAATCTAAAGAAAAATAAAAGTTTAGAATAAATGTAGAAAAATAGTCAAAGGTAGCAAATTGGTACACACTTTTTCATAATAATGATAATTATTATTATTATTGTATCAATTGAAACAACTTATCATTTACTACAAAAAATGTTGGGTGAAAATCTTGCAAGAAAGAAGCAATCTCATTTCAAAGAAAAGTGAAGTTACACTCTTAAAAAGAGCTTTAACTAACCCTAAGCTAAAGTGATAAGTTTATATATATAGCTCCATATTTCTATCTTTCTCTCCTTCATTAATGTAATTTCATTACTAAAAGTAATTAAAGATCCTTACTAGATTAAAATTCCATGTATGTTACAACTATTGAAAGATTTTAAATTACCATGGCTTGATAATGGAACATAAGGTTAGTTATTTAACTTCCTAATTTATAAAATTGCCTATTAAGGAATAGCAACCTTTGTATAATAATTGTAATAATTTAAATGTAATAATTAATTAATAGAAAACTAAATCTAATGCGTTTATTTAATTATTTGACAATCAACCAAATTAAAGTTAAATATATATAAATTAATCCTCCTCTTAACCGTTAAGGTTGCAAAGATTGTATCCATCAAAAGCCTATAACCTAAAAAGTGTGAAACAAGGTTGAGAAATACATTTGTTTGTTTTCAAAACAAAAGGGAACATAAATGGTTATATTAATGGAATATTGTCATTTTATGTTGCAATTAAAAACAAAATCATCTTCCACTTTAGGTATATTTTCTTTCGAAAATTATTTTGTTCAAGTAACACCTTAGAACTTGAGAGCACCACAACTCACTATGTATCCCTACTATTTAAGAATACGTTAAAACTCTAAAACCAACTAAATTCTCTATAATCACTTGTAATAATTGCTTATCACTATAAAACAATAATTCTCTAAATATATCAATTCGAGTGACTCAGAGTGACTCATAGGTGAGTCACTTTAGCCACAACATACAAAATAACTAGATCTTGATATTTTATAATATACAAAACTATATGCCTCTCTTTCCTAACTAATGATAGCAATTTCCTTGCTTGCAACAAATAACATGTCAAAATAACCTATAACTATAAAAATAGAAGAATAAGTCGAAACCTAATATGCGTGTACAAACATACATGGATGCCAAGCCCAAAACATATACATACATATAATGTAACTGTAACAATATATAAGCAAACAATAGTTTAATTATCTTTAATTTAGGCCAGCAACAGACAACGGGATACTCATGACTCCACCACACCATGATATTAGTTCAAATATATAGGTAGATATAAATATAAGTTTTCCTTTAAATCCTTTACGCCTAAAGTCTAAAGTCCAGAAACCTAGTATTTTAGTTGTGTCATTCCATATATGAGTCTATTAAGGAAACCTCGCATATGATCAACGATTGCTCCTCTAGGGAACCACTATTGTGGGCTCCTAAAGTGAATGAGTCAAGCATAACCAATAGTCAAGGTCAATTAGGCCAAATATAAATTAGTCTGGTTAAATCATTTCTAACCTAGTAAGTACAACTATACAAACAAGCACTACATACCTAGAATCATTCCACAACCATTAAAAGAACCTCAACTTGTAAATCTTGAATCAATACCTCAAACCTCAATAAGGAAGGAACCTAATAACCAACATGAATTCATTTAAAATTAAGAGCAAGTATATATTAGCCTTCGAACGATTAATAACTAAGTTCTTATCCAATTATTATTATTCTTGAATCTTTTATTAATTTACTATTGGTTACTATAGCTAAATTTTATTAATTTAATTTTTCAATTAAAATCAATCAAACTAGTTCACTATTAGGGAGTTTGACTCTAAAACTATTGAAATAAAGTTCTTCTAAATGTATAATACATAATACCTGTACTAAGTAATAGAATAACTTATTGTGTAACCTTAAAATAGATCTACAAATAGAAAAACTTCTATGTAATTCCTATCAATAACAATAAGGAATCTTATTAGTTATTATCATAATATTAATATTATATGTATATGTTCATTCAATTCAAAATAGAGCGATGAACAGGGACTTACATGGTCATATGGCATCAGAAAACTAAGAGCTGAGTTGACACAATGAGATGGTTAAGTTGTTTGCTAGAGATCGAATCAAAGTTTATGAACGAAAGTTAGAAATGAAAGAAAACAAAGTCACAACCATGGTCATGAAATCTAAAGCCTAAATATAGCAATGGACATAAGAACAAAAACTTTATTTCATCATCGCTACATAAGATCGAAGTTGAATCGATGAAGCATGTATAGAACTCACTAAGAATGGAAATGGCATATTGCTATATAGCATAGATGGTACTATGGATGTTCAAAAACAGCTCCATTGAAGCTTGGCACGAGTTAGACTTAATGGTTTAGAAAGCATGGAATCTCTACAACAAAGACAAAAGCTAAGTTGATGTTAAGAGTGAGAGCAAAAGAGGAAGAGATGAAGGGAAATTGGCTTGCGAGGAATTAAGGAGAGATAGACAGTGAGATGGGAAGGGGGATGGGGGTGGGTGGTGTTCAAGAAAGGGGCTAAAGAAGAGAGATTTAGGGGATAAAGATAGGGGTAGAGTTTGCAAGGGGTTGAGAGATTGAGAGGGGAGTAGGGTCTAGTGAAGGATAAGAGAGACGAGAGAAGATAATGAGAGGGGAATGGGGTCTTGTCAAGAAGGATGAGAGAAAGAGAGATTAAGGGAAGGAGAGAGTGAGTTGAGAGAGAAAGCTATAAATGGCAAGAGGAATTGAAGAAAAATGATAGGGTCCAAGAACATAAATGGTGGTGAGAAAAAGCAAAGAAATAAAGGGGTTTGATTGTTTTTCAAGGGGCAAGAGAGAGTGAGGAAATTAGGGTAAAGTTTAAGATGTTCTAGGGTATTCTAGAATTTTGTATGTATCCAAAGAAATTTGGAAAAATAAATACAATTAAAATGAGAATAAAAGAATAAAGAGTATTAAGAAAATAGGATAAGGATCGAGATATAGAGAGATATAGGGTACTAAATATATATACATATACTCTATTTGTAAAATAAAATTATTCCATTTTATGATTACGTAAAAAAAATAGAGTTACTAAAAGGTATTATGAAAACCTTAATTTAGGCATCTATTCTATGAAACAAAAGTTAAATAAGGTTGAAATTATATTAAGATTTGTAAAGTGAAAACTTTCCTTAATTAGAATGCGTTTTCTACTAGCAATACCTAAATAAATTTTACTAAATTATTATTTTTAGTCTAACTAAGGTATTTTAGTTCAAAATTGAAAACTCATGTTTGTTATGTCAAACTCTAATTTTACATGTGATATCAAAGCGAATGGTCTTGAACATGTAATTTTCCAATTAACATTTGCTAGCCTTACAAATTCAAACTATTATAAGAAGATAGGTTATTTACAGTTATGAGTAGTACCATTAAAGTTTTACAATTTTTCCTTCTTTTCCAACTCATATGGTTATGAGTTTAATATTTTGTGGAATTTGTCATAATTCTTGGTCTATTTATATATGTCACATTGATAATGGCTTCTAAGTATTTGTGTTGTGCCACATTGGCAATGTTTTGTGATTCTTAGAATTCTACTTATATTAAATCATGATCGTATTGATATTCATTGAGATCATAAATATTAGACAGTATTTTTTATTAATGTAATATTCACTAATGTTTAGTAATCTATTTAAACAACTTGTCATTTCCTTCTTAAAATATTGGACGAAAGTCTATTAAGAAAGAAGCTATTTCATTTGCAAGAAAAGTAAAGTTACTCTCTCTTGAAATGAGCTTCGGCTAACTACCCCAAGCTAAAGGGATAAGATTATTGTCATGACCTATATGAAAGTTCATTAGCAATAGACAACCATGTATTAGTAGAAGTAATCAATTTGTACCTTCTTACTCATTAATTACATTCAAATAATACATGAAGTGTCATTCCTAAAATAGCCATAGAGTATAATAGATAATATGGCATAGAATAAAAGTTCACATCTTAAAATATAAATTCAAGAACATGATATAAGAAGTTAATAAGTCTTTCTAAATACTAAATATTACAACCCACTTGTAGAAACAATACTTAAAATACATATTAGTTATAAAATTTATAATTTATTTACACAATCCTATGACTCGCTTCCATCTTCCTAATTGCTCACCAACAACAAGGACCTTCCTAGATACAGTTAGTAAGGTTCCTACAAAAAGCTTGAATTATAGGGGTGTAAGCTGCAACTAACTTAGTGAGTAATCCACTTATACCACATTTCAAGCAAAATAAGTAAGTTGTTATACATATGATATGCAATCAATCAATCAACATATATAGTAATATATACGGCCAATCGGCATCTTGCATGCAACCTAAGGTACTCCTCTCCCTGGCCCATCACCTCCACACCCCCTAACTTAGGGTGTAACCTTAGGTTAAGGATTCATAGTTGTACCAATGCCCAAGTGTCTAAATTTAACATTAAAGTCTCCTAGTATGATATCCTTATCCACCAAAACAAAATAACTATAGAATCACAATTCTCGATTGAATACTTACCTATGTCATCATAGTGATCAAGAGATAATGCCCCTTGATCAGTCCTAGGAGAACCAAATGGGTTTGTAAAAGACGGTTCTATGTAGTATACAACCATCCTCAAAGTCATTCAGTTTATAAAAGATGGGGAAGGTTCTCACCTCTCCGTTTCATGTGTAATAGTGGTGGCAAAAAGTAAGACTATGCAGTATGCCATGCATGATCAGTTTATACTTAAGTTTCGATATGCTTAAGATTGATTCATAAATGATCGACTAAATTATCAAACATTCGTATAAGAACACATCACATCACAATCATCTACTATTTTATGTAAAATAACTTATAATATTTCGCATGCAATTCACACAAAACAAGCACAAGCATTTTCCCAATATACCAAACACAAACAAGTTGATATGCCATTTTCCTATTACTCATTGTAAGAATCTTTTGGCAACTTAAAGTCACAATCACCTAAATGAATGCAATAAGAAGAAAAAACTATATATACCCATAAGATTTTCTTTGTTTGTTATAGTCTTATAGTTTTATGAAGTTTCTTAGTTAATTTTGTCATATCTGAATTGTTCTTGTTGTTTCATGTCTATAGTCTGATTTGTCCTTATGTTTGGGCTTTCCTATCCTCATAATAGGTTCAATCCTTACAATCTAAATAGTCGAGGCAAAGAATATGTCCAATATGTCTAAGAGTCATGTGTCAAAGTTGTCCATATGTTCCAAAGTCATGACAACTTCATAATAGTCCTAAGTTAAGTATATGTCAAATGATTTTGACGTGAAACTTTAGTATTGTTATATAGGCAAGGATTTGTCTACTTGATTCTTATAAGTTTCATATTAGGTTATTTTGAAAAGAAAGTGTAATCTTTTAGCCTTGATATTTTAGAGATGTTTACATATTGGATTCAAGAATGAAATAAGGGCATTTTGATAAAAATAAAGGTTCTCTTTTGTATAAAACATGCCTTGTCATTCTTTGGAAACTTTTGCACACAAGATGGGTTCTTAAAGGAGATTTTGATAAAGATATTGGTTTCTATGGTTTTCTTTTTATAAGACACATCCTCTAAGTAAGAAAAACTTTTGCTTAGCATAAGCTCAGTTTTTGTAAAGATATTACTATTGTAGACCTGGATAGCAGCCATGCTACTACCAGCACAAAACCATCCATAGTTGGCATAGTGTACTTCCGTAAGGCTCTATGGTTTCGATTACCATTGCCATTAACGTCAATCCCATTCAGGCCATTACCATTCAACCCTTATAAGCTTACTTCATTTTCATATCGATCTAAACCATTAAAACCATTTCTTTAATTATTTCTTTGATTCTAATTATAATAACCCTTAACTACTAGATAAGAAAACTCTAATCATCGAGACATCTTTTGATGTAACAGCTTGAAGTATGTATAAACTCCAAAGTTAAGCATACTTAAGTTAGGTTAATCCTAAAATGAGTGACCTCTTAGGAAGCTATTGCATTAAGCAATAAACAGTACGGCGTTAAATGCCAAAGGAGACAATACCTTGGTAAGAAGAGTTTCAATCAAGTTGTTACAAGTAATATTAGAATAGTCCACCAATCGGAAGGGTGGAATACCTATTCAGTAGTAGTCTTGGACATCTATAATGAAATTGATGAGGATGTTAGTTCTGTAAGGAGAGTAGATTATAATAACCCTCAAATAGTAGGTAATAAAACTCTAATAATCAAGGCACTTTTTAGTGTAACACCTTAGAGTATTTTAAAACTTCAAAGTTAAGCACGCTCAAGTTAGGTCACTTATAAGATAGGTAACCTCCAAGGAAGTTGCTATATGAGGGGACAAAACCATGTTGCATTCTACATCAAAGTAGATAATATTTAGGTGAAAGGATTTTCAGTCAAGTTATTACACAAATCTTTTGTCAACAAGTCTTCATTCTTTCAATTGCCTATGAAGAGTTTTATTAATGCCTGGACCAAACAATTCTTCAAATCCTACTAATCACCTTCTTTGCAAAATATAACTAAAGTCATAGAATTTCGACACAAGTATAATCTTAAGTGGTTAAATAAAATGAGTTTCAACAATCCCTACCCCGAAACCCTATGGCAAGATGTCTATCACTTCACCAATCAACCACCTGATCCTGCAATAGCCTTTTCACTACTCCTCCAAAGCTACAAAAAGGAATGTAGTAAAAAGTTCTCAACAAAACAAAAATGCAAGCTTTACTCTAATTATATAAAACTAAATCTATTCTATCCTAAGCTTACTCTCAAAGAGAAATACTAATTTAATATTAGTTAACTTTCACTTTACTTCCCTTCTTTACTAACAATGTGAAAAACTTGGTGCCACTTCTTACTTCAACTAATATCACACACAAATGAATATTTGCCACCTTTTTTAAAAAAATAGTGGAATTATTACACTATTAGTCAACTTGCTTGAAAATAAAAAACATGGATTTTATAGTGGAAGCAACAAATGTCATCAAGTGTACCAATTTATGGATAATATAAGGAGAGTAATTAAGGTCGTATTTTGTGATGAAGGAAAGAATAAAATTTAGAAAGTCAACTAAATACTAGATTACTTGTATTTCTATTCTATTACTATACTACTGATCAAATCAACAAAGTGTAGCATGCAAAAGAAAATAATTAAAGAAAGAACTGACAATAAGACTAAGGGTAGATTCTAGAGATTTTCTTAATAACAGATTATGGATTTCTATAAAAGAAGACATTAGGCATCAAGCAAATCTTCATCTAAGACAATCATGGCTATGATATAAATATGTTTACAATAGTCTAAATCTAAGGTTTATCAATAGTTCTAGAATTAACTCAACTCTCATATTGCGAATCCTATGTGTAATAGGAACATTGATTGACAAGATTCATTTGCACACATCAGCTAGTTGTCTAAGCCCTATCATAACATAGATAACCATGTCGAGATTAATTTCTTATCCTAACTATTTTATGCTCGAGGTGAGTACTAAGATTTAAGCCATAACCTACAAGTATTTCATTGTTAGAATTAGGAATCCTGGGACCTAATCGAGGCCTTCGAATCTCATTATGGTATCTTGACCTTATTAGGATATCATAAGGACTACTCACAGTCTAGGAACCACTTCCTAGCTTGATATTAACCAGACACACATGAAATCCTAATTTCTCGATAAGTTTAAATAAACCTTTAGATTAACCCTATTCCAAAATATATGTATGTGTTTGTGTGTATCAATAGCCACATTTACCTCATTGAATTTATAAGATACCCAAATAATAGCTTAAAATCCATATTCATGAAGGATTCGACAAATAATCAAACAATACACAAGAATATGAGTATAAACCTTGTAGTAACCATGAAAAGAACAAGAAAAACATTACATTACCAATATCCATAATAGCAACATTGGTGTTCTTCAAAGATAACCTTACACTCTCTATGAATACTAGTAAAATCCACAAATTCGTACATCAAAAATGCCAAAATCCACAAGTTTTGTAAGCTACTAATAGGGAAATGTAAGAAAATGCCATAGAAAGTGTAAACATGCACTAAAATTGGCTTAAGAGAGTATAAGAAAGGAAAGAAATGGTAGAATAAAACCCCTTAAGCCCTAAAATTTGCAATTTATTCACAGCCAAATGAAGAAGATGGGCTTTTATATCAAAGGCTCTACCGATAGGCTGGTATGTGGAAGGTTCAACAAGCCAGTAGACACATGTTGACCTTTGAACTTCTTCTCCTTAAATGAAATGGTGTTTGTCTCTATGGATCATCACATCAACTTGACAGTAAATGGAACTACCTTTAAGCCAGTATAGTCATCTATTTTTTATAATTGCACAGCTTTTATTTAAGACACCATTAGATGCTCTTACTTGATAGTTGCTTAAGCCAAAATCCTTGCTTTATTGGCCTAATGATGAAATGACTCACCATTTGATCAGTGATCCTTTTTCCCCGTCTTCCTTTTCTTCTTTCTTCCAGCCTCTAAAGTGGGGCTATCATGTAATTTTTTAACAACTTTTTAGCATTAAAAACACAAAAATATAATGTTCACTTATGTTGAATGACTATATGTGATTTTAATGAATAATCAACACAATATGGCTCAAATCTCTATTAAATCAAATATAATCATTAGAGAAATAATCATTGAGATAAATGTGTGATTTTACACACTTATCATAGCTACTGACATGAATTGGCAAGTAGATGAATCAATCCCAGAAAAGCTACACCAAATGAGTTGCTAGCAGTATAGATAAGATCATCACTCAAGAGATCACCTACAATCAAATGGTAGGTCTTCTTACTATAGAAAGACTAAGCACAAAGCGAAATAGTGTTTTAAGAGAAAGAATGTCATAGTATACTACAACTATGGGAAGCATGGCCATAACATCTTTGAGTGTTATTAGAAATAAACGAATCAAGAGACGACCACATGCTTACCAAAAACACTCTTGCGGAAAGTGCTAGGTGATGATAACCTCTTTTTATCAAGATGGAAGAAGGAGAGAGAAGAAAGACATGATTAGTTTATTAATAGAGTATTATTTGCTACTTGAAGTCAGCTGTAGTTTTTAAGAGGGGCCCATTCATGAAGCAAGTATGTATATGCTCTTATCACATCTAGCATCTCTACTTATAAGATCAGATTATCTCTTATTTTGTCAAGGACCATCTACTTACGAGTTGATTTTTCTAAGGTTCATGTAGAAACACATAATATATAATGTGGTTCAAGGTGAATGCATGAATATTTAAAGTATTTTGAGAAGTGATATTAATATTAAGAACTATGTAATACATATTGGTGAGAGACCATATGATGGTGAAAGAGAACATCCAATCTAACCTTTAGGTACATAACGCAAAGTGAAAAACACCACAAGGATATGAGGATAATAAAATCACTAAGTCAAGTTTTGGGGACGGTACTTCTTCTAAGGGGATAAGATTATAAACCTTGTAAAAGAAGTGTTCTAAAGTAAGAGACAAACTTAGATGCTGAAAGATATTTCCTAAGCTTAATGAAACCAAAGAAATTAAAACTGGTGGAATTTTGAATTGAAATATAGAAACAAACTCAAGAGACCCTAAGGATAAATTTTGAAACCATAAACCGAACAGGGAAACCCTAATATTTTATTCAAAAAACCTTATTCAAGCACAAAATCCCTAAACCCTAAAGTTGTGTGACCTTAAAGTAAACCCCACACATCAAAAAAACTTTAGTCCGATAAATTTTTCGTGAATCATGCAAAATCACATATATATGATAACACAAAATTAGAGATACTTCTAAATAAAAAGGATTAATTAAACTAAGTGAATTAAAAAAATAAATTAATAAAATTACTATATCACCTATAAGTAGTTGTAAATGGCATAAATTGTATGTGTATAATAAATAATTTTTATCACATACGTTGTATTAAATGTAATATAATACATTTTCCTAGAACAATTTAGATACAATGTACATGTATTATACATGATAACTTGGCATAATTTATCAAAATATTTAAGCCTAAACCAAGGAGATGTGGAACCCTAAAATTGAACCTAAATGCCAATAAAACCCTAATCCAATAAAATTTTCGTGAAATATACGAAATTGTATAAAATTGCTAACTAACAATTAAAGATAGTTCTAAATAATAATGAATAATTAGATTGAGGCAATTAAGATAATAAATTGATAAAATTACAATTATATCCCTAGACATAAGATATAACACTACATGCTTGTCAATGTACATGTTGATAACTTGTAAACCTTGCGGGTTTTCAAACTCAAAAGCGACATCATTCAAGAGACTCAATAGGTAATCTCTAGAACCACTCAAGTTATAATGATAGAAACCTAAATAAAACAAGTAAACCTTAACTAACAAGTCAAAAACCCTAAATAAAAGGGTTGTAAAACATTAAAGAAAGTATTAACCCTAAAACCCTATTAATACGTATAAAGCCCTAAAAATCTTAATGTGCATGAAACCCTAAAATGATTATAAAACCCTAATTAAGCAACCAAAAGAACTCTAGCATAATAAAGTATCCCTTATTATATGGCAAAATCATTCGTTAAATATAATCAATTTCATAATCACCTAAAAACCCCATGTTCAGGTGATGTATGCCATCCAATAACTATAAACGAACCCGAACCTTATGAAAACCCTAAGAAATCAAGTAATATAAGTCAACCAATTAAATTGAAGTAATAGGATATGATAAAACCCTAACCAAACTTAATTATGCTTACTTTGCTTAATCGTACCTAATTGTAATTAATTACCCCTTAATCCTCTAAACAAATCTCATTACATCTTGATTAACAAATGAAGAAAAGGCTAAGGGAATGAGTTGACAATTGTCCTCTAAGGGGACAAAACATTTACATTAATAGAAAACCTTACAAAGGTACACTTTGGCCCTTGAAGGAGTGTACTAAGGAAACCTAAAATGTCATGCAATTCCCCTCCTTCTCTCACTCCATGCAATGGCTCTCTCTCCCATTCCCTTCCCTTTTGTTTTTTCTTCACTTCACTATGTTAAACACTCTTAAATACTCTCCAAAAACAAGCTCTCAAGCACTATCACACTCTCTCTCTTGACCACCAAACATCTACTACCACCAAAACACTACCATTACTCTACCTAACCACCAAAACACTTGCCATACCACTCTCACTGACTCCCCTAAACTTTCAACACACCTCGATACCTCACTCTACTCCTTAGCTCACAATGTCAAGAGGAGAAATGAACCTATCTTCTCAAACTCCCAAAAGGTAAACCACTCTTGTACTTCCCTAATATTTGTAGTGTAATCCCACTTTCTCAATATTTAAACTCTTACAAGAAAATATATTATAGTAGTGTTGATGGTTTAGGCAAGTGCACCTCTCAAATTATAGTAAAGTGAATTATGAGTCTGAATGTCGATCCCTCAAGAACTTTGACTACTAATACTAACTAGATCTTTATTATCTAACTTAGGAATTCGAGTTTGAGAATTTGAAATAACTAAACTAATTACAATGATCACTACATTAACAACTAATTAAGAATTATTCAAAAACTAAGCAAGAAAGCAATAAAAAAAATAGACTAATACAAGATTCAAAAACCATATCTAAATCTTTGCCTCCCTTAGACCTAATATGTCAATTCTATTAAAAATAATTTATTCTTTAATCTTTTTTTATTAGGAGAATTCTCTATTAAAGATAATCACTTTTTCAAGATAATTAACCTCAACCCTAAAATCATTTATTAGAATCTCTTCTCAATAACATGATCGAAGATTGTATCATTGAACAACAAATTCCCTATGCCTTAATTCAAAATTCCAAAAGGATCTTGCAAATTATCTCTAATCTTTCAATAAACCTCATCAACTATGCCTAGATCTAATCTTATAAGAAATCTCTTGATTATCTTATAAGATATTAAACTCTAGATTACTATCCGTGAAAATAATAATCTAAATCATGATGCAAACATAGTTAAACTAAGAAAACACTAAAGAAATAAATTAATCAAATAATAATAATATCACAAAACCTAGATATTAGAGATCTACTCACTATACATCACAAAATAATAACCTAAAAGCAAAGAGTAGAAAATTGTAGAAAAGAAAATCAAAAAGTCTAAACAAGATTGAATCTTGAATTCTTAATGGTTCTCTCACTCCTTGAGTGTTCTTATCTTAAAAAACTCTCTAAAATTCGTGTCCAACAAGTTCTCTCTAAAACAAACCCTGATAAGACCTTATGTAGGAAGAGATAAAAAAAAAACAAAAAGTCATTTGGAAAAGATACGACTAGGGATATGACCATGTCTTTTGGTTATGTCATTTGCTGTAATGCGGGTTTGTTTTTTTTTTTTTTTTTTTCTAAATTAGAAACAATACGACCAAGGATAAGGTTGTGTCTTTCAGTCATGCCCTAGGCTATAACATTTGAAAACAAGCTCCGAATTTGCCTAGAAATGATGTAGTCATGCCGTTTGATTGTGTCAATCTTCAAACCTTCCAAACTTAGCCATTTTAGCTCCGAATTAAGAGAAATTTGTTTCTATCTTCTTGTTTTCTTGTGTAGATCATTGAAAACCTAGAAAATAAAATTTTTCTCAATTAAGTATTAGTATGTAAAAATAAACCTGAATTTTAAGGAAAATCATCAAAAATGACCATGTAAAATGTGTACAATTAAGAACTCGTCAAGTGTAGTATAGAATAGAGTAGAAGACTAAAGATAATCATCATATATGGATTTTTAGTTAAATGTAGACACAAATATCTATAAGGATGTAGAGATAAGTGAATGTTACAAGAGAACAAGTAAGAAAGCCTAAAGAAACTTAGATTACCTTATATGCCGCCCTAAGTAGATGGTACCTCCTTGATGATTAACACTTATTTAAAGATAAAAACCAATTTCTCTTAGTAAATGCTTCATGGGATTAGTTGACAAACACTAAAAGGAAAGGTTAAGAGAGAAGCAGATGAAAACATTACATGAAACATCTTGGATGCCACCTTTAGAAGTAGGAACATGTTGCGACTTTTCATTTCTAGCTTAATCACATCATTAATTAATGATAAATTAGGTTTAAGACTTAATTAACAAAGTTTAATAAGAAAGGTTTGGCTAGAAGCTTAAATGAGCCTAACATGCAATTTAGACTTTGAAAACTTGTTTAAAAGCCCAATAAAAAATAATGACTAGATCTAAACATTAACTAAAAATGGACTATTTGATGGGATTATAATGAATTAAAGCCTAAAAGAACACTTAGAGTTAGGCTTTAGGCCTTAAAATGAAAACTAAGCTCAAAACTATCAAAGGGTCCCAAAACAAACTTCCTAAGGCCCAAAAGCTAACTAACTAGCAGCTTAATGAGACTCAAAGGATGTAAACCAAAGGCCCAATGAACCTAATAAGACATTTGGAAAGGCTTCCATATGCCCAACTTGAAGTAACCATAAGGAAAATGTGAAAATGGCCCAATCTGACCAATAAAAGCAACCCAAAGCCTCATGGGAAACCTTAAGAATTAAATCTTAAAAGTTCACTTAAAATCCATGAATAAAGGCCTAAGGAACTAAAAAGAATGGCTAACATCCAAATCTTGACCTTAAGCCCAAAACAAAGCCTAAAATCCCTAAGAACTACATACCAACCTTTAACCAATGTAATAAATTGGCTTAATCTAAAAAGTTACGAGCCCAATATGACCAAATGTATCCCACCATGTGATGGGACACTTAAAAACAATGAAGAACGACTATATGAATGTTCAAAACCGACTTAAAATGAAATAGTTTTGACCAAAATATGAAAGCAGGAAAAAGGGGAAATTAAAACGATAAAAGCTAATAAATGGTGTAGAATAAGAGGCTTCTTTGTTTTGATTACATTCTACGTTGAGACATGGGTATTAACACTATGTAGTGAAATGGGAGATCATGCTTGTTTAGATCCACATTGATATTATTTGTTGTGTTATTGTTTAGTATATGATGTATTCATATGATATGTTTTTACTTCGACCTTTGGGAACTAAGTGGCTTTAAAGAGTACCTCCCTTTGCTTAGGGTCGAACCTTGTCTATTGCTATGGGTTTATTAGGAGAAATGATATTAGACTTTGATGTAGAGACCTAAGTCCTAATGTGTCTAAATACTTCCCAACTTAGGCATTGGTGGGCATAAAACCATACTTTATAAAGTCGTCAACAAGCTGTATATTATGTATGCATTGCATATGGTTGTTGCATTTCATATGCATGTTTAATTGACTTGCTTGAATTTGCTTGTTGGTAGGATAGGAAGATTACTTATCAAGCAATTGTAGCTTACCCTTATATAGCTTGTTAATGCAGCATAACCCTTAGTTAAAGCCAAGTCGTGGCATGCTCGAGGTTAGTTCTACTGGCTTTGGGATGTCAAAGGGAAGACAAGGGTGCAAGTGAACTTTTATATTCTATTTGGAATCTTTAATATTTGTTTCATCTATTAAGATATAGAGTAGCATGGATTACTAATATTATTTTGGTTTAGTTTGTATGACTTATTAAGGGATTACGTATCGTTTGATCATGTTGAACTTAATTTAACATTTTAGGTTATATTTATCTACTTTAATACTACTTGATCCTAGAAAACCTAGTAGAAGTCAAGGTTATATAAACGCCTTATGTATTGCATTGAAGATTCTTGATTAATGGAGGTGATTGATCTCAAATCTTCCCATAGTATACGGCAGTATTACCATAACTTAGACGTCCCTTATGTTGTGACAGTATTAAGCTAATATCAAAGCGAATGTTAAATAAGATAGAAACTAACCCTAGATAAACAAGTAACCAACCGAATGAGTTAAAGAGGGGCAAACCAAGCTAAGCATTGTATATGAAAACTCTTGACTTAAGAAGATAATGAAACGTTAACCTTAAGAAAATTCTCGTTGTTTTACAAAGGTTTTGCAACTTTCATGGAGCAGTCATTAGAGTTTTGAATGGAGGATGCTAAGACACTTCTTAAATACTATTGCCAACTTCGATTGCTCTACAAGGACTTCACCTTAATTAAGAAGCCTCAAAGCATGAGTACTATTCTTTCTTAGTGGAAGAGTAGACATATGGATGACTGGAGATTTATGTGTGAAGAGATACTCATGGATCTCTAGCACTTAGTCTACTTGAATACAGAGTTTATCCATGTTCTAGAACGTAAGTCTTAGATGGCAAGGCATTTTGGGCAACCCTTGGAGGTAGCCTTCTTAATCAGTGATGATTTCCTACCTTTTTTACCAGCCTTTGGTGAGTGGAGGCATGTCAAATACAGAGTTTTTTTTTTTCCAGGGATCATAAAGGCAATTGACCTACGTTACTTGAGATTAACATTAGTTAGGCTATAAATGCACTTTGGGAAGAGATGGAGTTGGATTACAAGATCTTAGATTCATCTGATGATGGATCGGAGGAGCAAATTTAGGAGGTTCCTACTCCAATCCTGATGGAGTTAAATGGAGTCAGTTAGGATTTTCTTTAATAGAAGGACCTTCTTCAGCCTATGCCAATCAAGTTATGCTCTGGATCACCTGATAGTGTTGAATGATGGCAATGATATGATGAAGATTAACAAACCAATACTTTACCCTCCCCCACCTACTATTTAGGATTCAAAGGAGAAGGATTGATTGGAGCTTAATGACCACCATAAGCCATCAACCTATTTCAATATAGGTTCTAAAGGTGACGATTCCGATGATTATAGTTTTATGGGTTTTTGGTACTTCTAAGAATTCTAAGAGTATTAGGGCTAGTTTGACATCTAACTTGCTAAAATCTTATAGTGAACATTTAATTCTACTTGGACATAGCATTGGTGGAGACTTACTCCATAGAAGTGAACATCACTTGATGTAACCTCACATTGTTAATGAAATGGATGGCTTTTCTTTTTGTTTGAATTATAGGTTGTTTTACTATGCTATTGTTGTGCTTATGGAAATTGAAAAATTTTCTTAAGGCTCACCTATATTGTTTTTGGCATTAAGAATGGATGAGGTTAGGAGAGACCCCTATTGAGATACGATCCCCGAATGAATCCACTTATGCAAGTTCCATAAAGGGGCCACACTAATGATGCTCTAACTGTATATAGGAGATGCTGAGAGCCTTTCACTAGAGGGGCAGGATGCTTCCAACTCTTGTTCTACCTCTCGTGCCAATTAAGGAGGTACCACTGCTATCACCACCTCCGATTAAGCAAGTTCACTTAGCTCCTGTAGTACTGCCAAATCATAGACCTCAAAGGTCCAAGATGCCAAAGCATATTAAGTGTAGTAAGTATTTTGATGGAGTGGCAAGCCACCTTAAGGAGTCGAAAGATGTGTTCATGCGGATTCAAGGTATTTGAGATCCCTTCTCACCTACAAATCACATATGGTACTTACATACTAAGGCTCCATAGCAAGACTTAGTAGGAGTCTAAGAGGAAGACTATGATACAACCAATCACTTGGGAGGTGTTCAATAAAGAGTTTATTGCTAACTATTTCCTTGAGATGCTAAGATTGCTATACTATGATGCTTTTATTTCCATTCATAAAGGGAAGTGCACTTTAGATTAGTATGAGTCAAATCTTAACAAGTTGTTACAATTTGCTAATGAGGAGTTCTAGATCAATGACCAATTGGGGACATAGATCTTTATTAAAGGGTTAGATTATAAGACTAAGCACCGAGTGCATAAGTATTGACCCAAACATTTCAAGGAGGCGATTAAGATGGGTTAGACTATTGAATGCCATAGATTTTGAGGATAAGAGTAAGTAGCCTAGAGTGAACCTTAGGAAGAGGCCTTTTGAGAGGCCCAATTTTATTAAGAAGGGAGAAAAGATTATGCAAGCACACAACCATCAAATGAGATAAGCTATTTCATGTTCTAGATTAAGTTCTAGTGTAGTGAAGTATTGGAACTATAGATGAGTGCGCTACTTAGAGAATGTCCTTAGCTTTAACGTAGGTGTTTTCTGTATGGTAAGGGTAGCTACCATATGGTGGAGTGTCCCAAAAGGGCCAACATGACTTATTTTCTATGTAAGCACATTGCTCTTAGTTGTCTACAGAGACAGGTTGCTCTAGCCACTCAACCATCTCATCTTTTAACTCTCCCTAGTTGTCTAGCAACACAAAGACAGATGAGTGGATCAAGATCTACATTGGCATGATAGGCATACCAGGACATGCTAAGATCTATAATCTGAAGGATAAGTAGGACTATGTAGATGATGCAG
This sequence comes from Lumnitzera littorea, assembly GCA_024138015.1. Classification (NCBI taxonomy): domain Eukaryota; kingdom Viridiplantae; phylum Streptophyta; class Magnoliopsida; order Myrtales; family Combretaceae; genus Lumnitzera; species Lumnitzera littorea. The sequence continues at coordinate 29,424,697 of JAMXBB010000008.1, forward strand.
TTGATGAGAAGATCATTGCCTTCGAGGAGGGAGATACTACTGATACTAAGTTGTTATAGGTACGTAATCTAACTCTTTTTCTCTTTTAAGGATTTGTATTAAGTCGTAAGACATAAGTAATGACGAGGGAAAGTAACGAACTAAAAGATGTCTTGTAAATAACAAGTTAAAAAATGAAACTATTTAGGTTAAGGGAAGTATTCATGTCTCCAATCTACTTGATAAGCTACCGACCATTGGTCCTTTTGCTCGCAGACAGCTCCAAGGCCTCTAATACCTTACCTGAAGAATTCTCTCTTGTTAACCTACCGATAATGAGAAACTCTATGCAGAAGAAGGATGGCTAAATTCCTTGAAAGCCCTAGAAGGTTACACCCTACTCTATTTTCTCCTTTTTGTGCCAAATGATCCAACCTTCGGTTACTGAGAGCTTCCTACCAAATGATGAGACATTCTCCTTTGGGCCAAGGATTTTTCTTTTAGCCTTCAACCAAAACTTGTTGCATTCCTTTCTTGTCTTAGCAATCCCTGATGCTGCCATACCTTGATTCTACTCAACTGTTGTGCTTAGAGAATCATTATATGGAACTAATGTTGTACTACCAGTTGTCTATTTCACCTAATACTATACTACTTTTACCTTTTTGTCTTTTGTTCTTTTTTCCCTTTTTTTATATGTACTGAGAATCCGCTTTTTGTGTATGCCATTTCATGATTTCTTTATTTGTAATTTTGTCTTAAGGACTTACTATAAATAGTCCTTTTCCTTATAGCCAAAATGATTTTACATTACAGAAAGACATTGAATATATTATTATTGTAAGACAACCCTCTCTAAGTCCAATTTTCATATAATCTTATCTAATCTTATTGAGTAACTCATGATTAGTAGTGAGTAAACCTTAACATTAACTTATGCGTTATATCAAGTGAAGTGTCAAGTCGTGTTATGTTCATAGGTGGGTCATATCCTCGAAGTAGCTTCACATCAACTACTCTAGTTAGTTCGTCGACCTATTCACTCTAAGTTTCTTCAATATTTTGAAGGACCTATTGGTTTTAATCTATTACAGCAAGTCTAAGTGATAAATAAGCTCCTAAACACATCATATAATCTTAGTATCAAAACTTGAGGTTGAGGCTGAGAAATATATGGTGATAGTCCCTACTAGTTTGCGATTTAAGATACTCTATTTTCATTTAGAAGAACAGAGTAAGTTCATAGTTCACAGTTCATGTAGTATTTGTATATATGTATGGATTTCTTGTATGAAGAGCACTTTCTGAAGCATCATTTTGAGAGTGTTGAATCCTAGTGTTCAAGGAAAGATTAATGATGCTAAGAGTGATGCTTTTGGTTATGGTTGAGTTACTTAACAAACATTACATACCACTGATGAGCAGATACAAGACGTTGCCGTTATTATGGACAATTTAGCTATCTCAGTACAGAGAGTCTTAGAGACTGGGCTGGGTGAAGGAGTTGTTAAATGGGGTTGAAAGATGAGAGATAGGCTGAGAAGATAAATCAATGAACAGTATACACCAAAGCCCATTCTTGTGAACCTAGCACCTTCCCGATGTACCAAAAGAATGGTGAGAAGGAGGTTAAAATTGGATGAAGTGGAGGAATATGAAGAGAAAGAACAGTATGTTGAAGTTGACAAGAGTGAACATAGGGCTCTTAGGAGTACCGAACACCTTAAAGTACAAATTTCGAGCTTCAACAAGTCTGGTAGTACTGATGACTACTCAGATTGGGAAGAGAAGATAAAAAAGATATTCGACTTTTATGATTATGAGGATGTGTTTGTATTCGAGTGATTGGATTGGAATTTTCTAGATATGTAGTAATGTAGTGGAAGAAGTTGCAGAATGTCCGCTTAAGAGCCCAACAAGAAGTTCGGACATGGAATGAAATGAAGAGAGTCCTAAGAAGCAAGTTCATTCCCGAACATCACAAGCAAGACACTTTCAAACGTCTCTAAGACTTAAGACAAGGTAGCAGATTAGTAGGCAATTGTCCGAGAGTTTCAGTTGTTCATGATCTGATGTGATGTTGACAAACCTAAGACACAAACTTCAGTATGGTTCATTTCTAGGCTAAGGATTGAGATTGGTAACATAGTGGAGCTGCAACGTCTTGTGACTCTAGATGAAGCCATCAAGGTAGTATAGAGAGTTGAAAGGTAGAGGTGGAACCAGGTTAGTCAAATACCGAGTAACCAACCCACGCTACTAAACAAGAGTGGTATGTTGAACCAACTAAGGAATGACCGAGCATCAAATAGTTCCAAGGTGGAACATCAAGGGCAAGTGCTCATCCGACCAAAAGAAGGCCGAGGTAAGGGTAAGGCTATAGAACTTAAGGTTCAAAGAGACCAAAGTTAAAGCTCAAGAAGAAAGACCTAAGAAATCAAATGTTTCAAATGTCTTGGTTATGGGCATGTAGCTAGTCAATGTTCAAACAACTAAGTCATGACTATAAAGGGAAACCAGCCCTAGTTTAAAGTAGAGAGTATGAGCGAAGGAGTGGAAGAGATGGGAGCTAAACAGATGCTGGAAGAGTTTTAGGAAGACCCTAATGTTGAGACACCTCCTAAGGGCGGTGTCAAGTACTATTTTGTTGTTCTACGATCTCTTAGTGCTTTTGTGGCTAATGAGAATAAGTAGGGGGAGAACCTCTTCCATACTAATTGCCAAGTGAATGGCAAGTTATGTATCTTGATCATTGATAGAGAAAGATACACCAATGTCATAGCACAAGGTGTAGTTAAGGCTATGAAATTGCAAACCCTCCCATACCCTAAGTCATACAAGATTCACTAGCTGAACAAGAAAGGAGGCTTATACATTGCCAAGCAAGTTAGAATATCGATTACCATTGGAGATAGGTACAAAGACGAGGTGTTGTATGATTTCCTTCCTATGTGTGCTTCTCGCATATTACTCGACTAACCATGGCTGTTTAACTTGAGAGCATTAAACAATAGGTAAAGAACACCTACATGTTCTAGAAGGACGACAAGAAAATTATATTGACACCCATGAGTCCTAAGGAAGTACGAGAAGCCAAAGAGAAGGTTGCTAGATCATTGTAGAAGAAGTCTTTCGTGATTTCCTAAGCTCAATATGCCCGAGAAATCAAAGCCAAGGGCCATGTGATCCTTTTACTCAGGAGGCTCTTGGAGGTGAGAGAAGTCGAGAACTTACCTATCGACTTGCAATAGCTACTTCATGACTATGTCAACCTATTTCCTGCCAAGATACCGAAAGGTTTATCTCCCTCAAGAGGCATTGAGTATTGCATTGACCTCCAACCTGGAGTTGCCTTACCAAACCAACCTACTTGCAGGCTCAATCCTAAGTAAGCTGTCGATCTAAAGAAACAAGTAGATGAGTTAGTAGACTGCGAAGACATCTTAGAGAGTATGAGCACATGTGCCATACTAGTCATACTAGTACCTAAGAAAGATGGATCATAGAGAATGTGTATTGATAACAATGCCATCAACAAAATTACCATTAAGTACCACTATTCGATCCTACGATTAGATTATATGCTCAATGAGTTGCATGGTGCCTAAATCTTCTCAAATATTGACCTGAAGAGTGGCCACCACTAAATATGAATGAGACCTGGATATGAATGGAAGATGGCCTTCAAGACAAGGAATGGTTTGCTCGAATGGATGGTGAGGCTGTTTGGTCTAACTAATGCGTTAAGTATATTTATGCAACTTATGAATCATATGCTTAGAACATTGATTGGTAAATGTGATGAGAATCAAGCTACGAGACCCCTAACCCGCAGCCAAGCTGGAGGACTAAAAGGGCTGGCACAACGAATCTTCATGTTTTAACTAACCCCTACCAAGGTTGAATACTTACTTGCTAAGTCACCTCTAATGTTGTACCATATGACCGCCCTTCATTCTGTAGCATGCTGAGTTGATAATTACTCTCTATTACCGAGCCACCCAATCACTCGGCATCATCCTTACTGAAAAGCTAAGAGAGAGGGAATTTAGACTAATTAAGCCATCCCTACTCAAATAAGCCCATCTATCCATACTTTTGGTCCGCATCTCCTAATGACCCTGCCAATGCCACATCACCACGTACACAATATCACATGTAGAATCTGTAGCACCAATGATTATTTCCTTGTATATTCATTTTTACCCCTTTGTAACATGTACATTGCCCCTTTAGGAAATGGCCTTTTTGTCTTTTCCCTTTCGAGCAAGCTGCCTTAGTTTACAGTTATAAATACTCTTGTGCTTGCAATTGTAAGATCATCAAATTGCCTTCAATACACTTGAGTACTTTCTTCCTTGCGTAAACACTGCCTATTTACTCTCAGTATCACTCTTATCCTATCCCTTAAGCAAGGTTAGGTGGCAAGTAATCTCACTAGACCGATTCATACATCATATCGAATTGTGCCATGAGTTCTCAGAAATTCCTTCAGTGTATCATTTCCTCTGGAACTATTTGTGGGTTTTTGCTTACTACTCTATTCGTCATTGTCACTCTTTTCATACCTTTCCCCATTAGCCCTTTTTCGGACTTTCTACAAGCTTAGACCCATCCTATAACCAGCCTTGTCTATTCTTGGTTATGATTCGTACTATTTTGGTATCAAAGAAGAGGTTTTGTGTGAACTAAAATTAGTTCTTCTTGAATTTCTATTGTGCTTTGTTTTGCCTATATGAAATAGAGTCAATTATTGAGTTCATTTGCCTACTGTGTTATTAGCTGTTTACTTTTTAAAGTGTTTGTTTAAATTTTGAATTTGTGAGAAAAATGACAAATCCAAATATGAATGTTAGTACTTGTGATGATAAAGGAGTTGTCCACCATAGGCGTTAGTCTTAGGGAACTCCCAAAAGTACTGACGAAAGGCTCAATGAGGTAGCTAACCTCTTGGCAGATTTGACCCAAGTTGTTCGTATACTGTCTTGCTAACCTACTGAAGCCATGCAAAATACTCCGTAAGCTACTCAACCTACTAAAGGTTAGAACCCAGCTCGACCATTTCGAGGTGGAGGAGTTAGCAGATGAGTAAGGCGTAGGATAGACATGAGAGCGCATGATGAGGAGGAAGAAGAGTATTTTGAAGAGGAGTAGCATCCAACCATCAGAAGCTTAGGATTTCAAGTTTTAATGGATCTGGGAATACTAATGAGTATCTGGATTAGGAAAAGAAGGTAAAGCGTGTGTTTGATTATTACCAATATGAGAATTATGAGAAAGTGAAGACTACTTCTGTTGAATTTTTCAGATATGCCGCCATGTGGTAGAATAACTTTCAGGCCATAAGAAGGAGAGAGGAGTACCGAGAGATTAATACTTGGCTCGAGATGAAGAGAGTGTTCAAAAATAGATTCATGCCAAAAACATATCTCTAAGATACTTTCACTCAGCTTCAAGAGCTAAGAAAAGTAGGCCAAATTATTAATGAGTTTGTTTAGGAATTCCAAATGCTTATGATATGATGCGAAGTGGAAGAACCACCAGCTAGAACAATCTCAAGATTTGTTAGTGGGTTAAGAGAAGACATCCAAGACATTATGGAACTCCAACAATTTGATACGATGGATGAAGTTGTTAGGATTGCCCAACGTGTAAAGAGGCGAAGAGGAAGCGAAGCAACGACCCAAATGCCGACTAGCCGACCAGGATAGGCAAGTAACCGGACTCTACTGAGTACTGAGCTGTGCAGAAGGGTTGATGTTAGAGTTGAGTAGAAGAGCCGACTTGAAGATATAGTGTCAACTCGAACGTATGAGAAAGGGCAAGGGTCTGGTAGGAAGACTAGTTAGATCAAATGTTTCAAGTACCAGAGGTTCGGACATGTAGCTGCTTAATGCCCGAACCCAAGGATGATGGTCATCAAGGGAAACATCCAGAAGTTAGACATAGAGAGTACGGATGAAGAACTTCAGGAGGAGGAGGTTCCTACCATGAAGGAGAATTTTAAGAAAGAGTTGATTAAGGAAGACGTATATACCGAGGACTTGGACTAGCTACCCATGGTTGTCCGACGCACTATGAGTGTGGACCCCTCATGAAAGGAGGAGCAGAGAGAGAACTTATTTCATATCACCTATAAGGTGAATGAATAGAAATGCGCCCTCATCGTAGACAGTGGAAGCTGAACCAATGTGGCGTCAGCCAACGTAGTCTCAAAACTGAGGTTGCTAACTGTTGCACATCCGAAGCAGTACAAGTTGTACTAATTAAGTGAGAAGAGAGCATTATACGTCACTTGGCAAATACTGCTGCCGATCATTATCGGCAATTACTCCAACCAGATTCTCTCTGATGTATTGCCTATGTATACTTCCCACGTATTGTTAGAAAGACCGTAGCTGTTTGACATGAAAGTTATCCATGACGGTTACAGGAATACCTACATGCTCAAGAAGGATGATCGAAAGATCATGCTAAATCCAATGCCACCGAGAGAAGTTCATAAGTCACAAACAAAACTTGGTTACGGATTGAAGAAGGCTTTAGTGATGAGTAGAGCCGAACTCTAAGAGACCATTAATGCCAATGAGCCGACCCTCATGTTGGTTAGGCGATTACTAGAAATGAAGGAGCGAGATGATTTACCCTAGGAGATGATGGAACTGTTGGATGAATATGCCGACCTGTTCCTAGAATAGTTACCTAAAGGGTTACCCCTAACCTGAAGTACAGAACACTGCATTGACTTAGTACCCAATGCTACACTGCCGAACAAGCCAACTTATCGCATGAATCCCAAGCATGCTTTTGAGCTTCAATGTCAAGTCAATTAGTTGCTGGAAAGAGGATACGTAAGAGAAAGTCACAGCCCTTGTGCTATGCTTGCACTTCTAGTGCTAAAGAAGGATGGAACCTAGCGGATGTGTGTTGATAGCCAAGTTGTAAACAAAATCATGACCAAATACAAGTATCCGATCCCGAGGTTAGAAGACATGTTGGATGAACTAAGTGGAGACCAAATTTTCGATAAGATTGATCTTAAGTCTAGCTACCATCAAATCCACATGAGGCCAAGAGACAAGTGGAAGACTACATTTAAGACTCAACAAGGACTTTATGAATGGATTGTCATGCCCTTCGACTTGTCAAATGCCCTAAGCACCTTCATGAGGCTTATGAACCATATGTTCAAACATCTCATTGGGAAGTATATCGTGGTGTACATTGACAACATCCTGATCTACAGTGCCAACATGCCAAGTCACTATGAACACATTAGAGCAATCTTGAATATCCTCTGTATTAAGAGATTATTCAGTAACCTAAAGAAATGTTGCTTTTACTAGGAGAAAGTGGTATTATTAGGCTATGTAGTCAGTGGAGGAGGCTTACGAGTCGATGATGAGAAGATCCGAGCAATTGTTGAATAGCTAACCCCTACTACTTGTGCTGACGTGAGAAGTTTCCATGGACTGGCTTCATTTTACCAAAAGTTCATCAGGAACTTCAGTGCCTCACTGCACCCGTTATTAAATTAACAAAGAAAACCACTAACTTCCGATAGGGAGAAAGGGAGGAGAGGAGTTTCGCTAAGATAAAAAAGAAGTTAACCTCCACCCCAATATTAGTGCTCTCCGACTTCAACAAAATTTTTGAGCTAGAGTGCAACGCATCAGGCATTGGAATAGGCACTGACCTAATGCAAGAAAGCTAACCAATTACCTTCCATAGTGAAAAGCTCTAAAGACCCCAATTAAATTGCTTTGTATATGACAAAGAGCTCTTGGCACTAATCCAAGCACTGCAAGTGTGGCAATACTATCTACTACCAAGAGAATTTGTCGTATATACTAATCTCAAGTCACTACAGTACCTCCAAAGTCAGACCAAACTATCTAAGCGGCAAGCAAGATGGGTTGAATTCCTTAAGGGATTCAATTTTATGATCATATATAAGCAAGGAAAGAGCAATGTAGTTGCAGATGCTCTTTCGAGGAAGCATGCGCTCTTGTTAAAACTGTAGGCCAGACTGTTTAGTTTTGTGAGTATCAAAGAATAGTACTCCAAGGATCTACACTTTGGACCAATAATTTTGTGATGCTTGGATGGGAGGACAGTGGACGAGTATTATGTGGAGGATGGCTATCTATTCTAAGGGTGGAAACTATACATGCTAACTTGTTCCCTACGGGAATTATTAATTAGAGAAGCCTATGCACTCTTCAGACACTTTGGAGAAAGAAAGACCTGTGAACTATTGAATGGCCAATTCTTTTGGCCAAGAATACAAAGAGATATGCATCAAGTGGTCGAAAGCTGTGTTTTGTTCAAAAAGGCCAAGTGTCGAGCCAAACAAGGGAAAGCAATGCCCCTACCTAACCCAACAAAGCCATGGACTAAACTAAGCATAGACTTTATTCTTAGACTGCCGAAAACTACTCGGGGAAAAGATTCAATAATGGTCATCATAGATTAGTTCAGTGAGATTGCACACTTTGTACCGTGTAACAAAACTAACGATGCTTTGGTTATTACTTCTCTTTTCTTACAGAAGGTTATGCGGATACGCAGCGTGCCAAGAAGTGTGGTCTCCAATAGAGACTTAAAGTTCTTAAGCCAATTCTAAAGAACCCTATGGCTTCGGTTGGGAACCAAATTACTCTTCAATACCTCATGTCACCCCTAAACCAACGGCCAAACAGAGGTGGTTAATCGTACTTTAGGTTTACTGCTCTGAGCTACAGTAGCCAAGAACTTGGCTGATTGGGACTTCTACCTACCAGTAGTCAAGTTTGCTTATAATCGAACCATACATGACATTACCAAGTAGACCCCCTTCGAAGTGGTCTATGGATTCAATCCTGAGTTGCCCCTCAACTATGCCCTTATACCCACACCTGCGCAAAAGGACCCCAACGCCTTGGCCAAAGCACAATCCCTTCAACATAATTATGACAAAGTCACTAGCCACATCGACTGGGCTACTAAAAGAATGCGTAAAAAGACCAAGGGTCGGTCGGCCAAACAATTTCAATCGGGAAACTTGGTATGGCTACACCTCAGTAAGGAGCGGTTCTCGAACAAAAGGAAGAGCAAGTTATCTGTAAGTTGCCCTAATTTGCTGGTATAAATACCCCTGTACTTACAGCTGTAAGATCATCAAATTACCTTCAATATACTTAAGTACTTTCTTTCTTGTATAAACATTACCTGTTTACTCTCAACATCCCTCTTATCCTTTCCCTTAAGCAAGGTTAGGTGGTTAGTAACCTCACCAGACTAATTCGTACGCTATATCGAATTATGCCGTGAGTCTTCATTAGTTCCTTTTATGTGTCATATCCTTTAGAACTGTTCATGGGCTTTTGCTAACTTCTCCATTCATCTTTGTTATTCTTTTCGTAACTTTCCCCATTAGTCCTTTTTCGAGCTTTCTACAAGCTTGGACCCATCCAGTGATCAGCCTTATTTGTTCTTGGTCACGGTTTGCATCAAAATGTGTTGTGGTTTACTTTAAGCAAGTTTGAACATTTAAGATCAGTATTCGACATCCTCTATGCCGAGAGACTATTCGGCAACCAGAAAAAATGTAAGTTCTGTCAAAGCAAGGTTGTATCCCTTGGATATGTTATTTTAGGGAAAAGAGTCTAAGTTGATAACGAGAAAGTTAGAGCTATTCTTGAGTGGCCTACATCGACTAGTGTTGCTAAAGTTAGGAGCTTCCATAGCCTAGCTTCGTTCTATTGGATATTCATTCAAAACTTTAGTTCTATAATGATGACTTTAACTAAATTGACCCAAAAGAACACTGAGTTTGGGTGGTCAAAGAAAGCTCAAAAGTGTTTTGAAGATATAAAGTCTAAGTTGACGTTTGCATTAATACTCACCATCCTAAATTTTGAGAAAGTTTTTTATGTAGAGTGTGATACTTCTAGAGCCAGCATTAGTGTTGTCCTTATGTAGAAGCACCGACCAATTGCCTATTTTAGCAAGAAACTCAAAGGTGCTGCCCTAAATTACTCAACATACGATAAGAAGGTCTATGCCTTTATTCAAATACTACAAAACGGGCAGCATTATTTATTGCCGAGAGAATTCATCATCTCCTTAGATCATGAGTCTCTCAAGCATCTTCGTAGGCAACAAAAATTTTCTTGGTGTCATGCCAAATGAGCCATGTTCCTAGAAACTTTTTGCTACATCATCAGATATAAGAAGGGAGCACCAACATTATGGTAAATGCCCTTTCTTGTCGTCATACCCTTATTACAACTATGCAAGCAAAGGTACTTAGATTTGGCGCCATACCCGATCAGTATGAATACAGTCAGTATTTTAGGCCTTTAGTAGCCAAATGCAATGTTAGGGGAGCTATAGATGGGTTCTACTTGAGTCAAGCGTTTGTAATGAAAGGCAAACAAGATTATGTGCCAAGTGGTTCAACTAGAGCACTATGTATTTGTGAAGCCCATGCTAAGGGCTTAGCCAACCATTTTGGAGAAAAGAGAACAACTGAATTGTTGAAAGAACATTTCTACTAGCTTGGGATGATGAAGGAAGTCCTTGAGAGGTACGAGGTGTGCAAACATGCAAAAGGAATGGAGAGAACCATATGGAGAGTACACACCCCTGCCCATACTAGAATGCCCACAGACCGAATTAAGCATCGATTTTATTCTTGGCCTTCCCCGAACACTAAGAAGACATGACTTAATCATGGTAGTGGTTAAACAATTCAATAAAATGAGCCACTTCATTCCCTACCATAAAACTAATGATGCTTTGGTTATCGCTAACCTCTTTTTGCAGGAAATTGTATGTCTACTTAGCCTACCATGAAGTATTATATCCGACCGTGATTTGAATTTCATAAGTTTCTTCTAGAAAACCCCTATGGAGGAAGCTCAACACTAAGCTTTTGTACAGTACTTCTTGCTACCCTAAGATAGATGGTCAAACTAAGGTGGTAAATAGAACAGTAGATAACCTTCTACAAGTAGCTATAGAGAAGAACTTACACGATTAAGACCTATGCCCACCTCTCATTGAGTTTGCTTAACACTGATCAATCAACAACTCAATAAGAAGGTCACCTTTTGAGATCGTCTGCAGACTTAACCTGAATTAGCCCCTGGATATGGCTATCAACCCATTTGCATAAGGGGAAATTTAATCCAACCTGTAGCACATCGAAGAATTCCAAAAGTTGCGTCAAAAGGTTATCGGACAACTGGTACAGACTGTAGCCTGGCAAAAGGAACAAGGAAGCCAAGGAAGGAGATGAATGATTTACAGCCCTAAAGACCTTCTCTGGGTCCACCTCAACAAAGAGCATTTCCCTAGGAAGAGAACGAACAAGCTTTCCCCTAAATCAGATGGACCTTTTAAGATCCTTAAGCGCATTAACAACAATGCCATGAGCTAAAGCTACACGACGGATACAGTATATCTACTACTTTTAATGTGGCTGATCAGAAATCTTATATACTCAATGAAGAAGAGGGCCAAGATTTGAGGTTTAATCTCTAACAACCTCAAGGAACTGATGAGCTACCAACTACCAGTTCTCTTACTCACACATGACTTTATGGCCTCTAATCCCTCACCCGAAGAATTCTCTCTCATCAACTTGCTGATGACGTGAAACTTTACGCAAAAGAAGGATGGCTAAATTCCTTGAAAGCTCCAAAAGGTTACACCATGCTCTGTTTTCTCCCTCTTGTACTAAATGATCCAACCTCCAATTGCTAAGAGCTTCCTATCGAATGATAAGACATTATCCTTTAGGTCGAGGATTTTTCTTTCAACCTTCAACCAATACTTGTTGCATTCCTGTCTCATCTTAGCAATCCTTGGTTCCACTCAGTTGCTATGCCTAGAGAGTCTTTATATGGAACCAATGTTACACTGCTACCTATCCATTTCACCTGATACTATACTACTTTTCCCTTTTTATCTTTTATCCCTTTTTTTCGTATGTATTAGGAATCCCCTTTTTTTATATGCTTTTTTGTAATTTTTTTATTTATAATGTTGCCTTAGGGAGTTACTATAAATAGTCCCTTCTCCTTATAGCCGGAATGATCTTACTTTATAAAAAGACATTAAATATACTGTTCTTGCAAGATAACCCTCTTCAAGTCTATTTTTCATACATTCTTATCTAATCTTGCCAAGTAACTCAAGATTAGTAGTGAGTAGACCTTGGCCTTATCTTGTGCATCATATCAAGTGAAGTATCATCGTGTTCATAGGAAGGTCATATCCTCTAAGTAGCTTCATGTCAGCTACTCTAGTCAATTTGTCAACCTGCTCACTCTAAGTTTCTTCGATATTTCGTAGGACCCATTGGTTCTAATCTGCTAAAGTAAGTCTTAGTAATAACTATGCTCATAGGCACATCACTACTAATGTATACCCTATTTGATATTGGAGTGATACACTCCTTTTGTCATGCTTAAGATTGCTAAACAAGCAAGATTCCAAATAGCAACTATAGAGTCCAGTTTTAGGATCAAGACGCCTACTAAGAGTGTGGTAGTGACACAAGAAATGGTAAAGGATTGTCCTTTGAAAATTTAGGATGTTAAATCTCAAGCTGACATGATAGTGATTGAAATGAATGAGTATGACGCATTTTAGGCATGAGTTAGATGATAACAGTAAAAGCTAGAGTAGATTGTCAAGGTAAGGAAGTGGAATTTGAAGCCTCAAATAATACAAGAGCTACTTTTAAAGGAGAGTCAGCCACTACCAAGCTAAGGGAGATGTACTCCCTCTTGTTGAGTTTAGATGAAGGATTTTGAACATGGGCTAAAACATCAATGAGCATGACTAAAGTGGAAAAATAAAAGCCTCAAATCGAGGAAATCCAAATGGTTAATAAGTTCCCAAATGTTTTTCCTAATAAGCTTATAAGTTTACTACTTAAGAGGGAGATTGGTTTCATCATCGACCTAATGTTAGGTACTGAACCCATATCTAAAGCACCTTATAAGCAAGCTACAGTAGAACTCAAAGAGTAAAAAGGCAATTATAAGAGTTACTTAACTAAGGTTTTATCAAGCCCAGTATATCCCCATGGGGAGTGCCAATGTTATTTGTGAAGAAAAAACATGGGTTTACAAGGTTATGAATAGATTACTAGGAATTGACCAAGGTAACTATTAGGAACAATTGTCCTTTACCCTAGATAGATGACCTGTTTGATCAATTGAGAGGTGATAGAGTCTTTTACCAAATTGATCTAAGATATGGATATCACCAATTAAGAATTAAACTTGAGGATATTCTTAAAACAGCCTGCAAAATGTGGTATGGTTACTATGAGTTTTTGGTGACGCTTTTCAAATTGACAAATGCACCAATCACATTTATGGACATGATGAACCGTGTGTTTCAAGCCTTATCAAATGGGTGTGTAATCATCTTCATTAATGATATTCATGTGTATTCTACTTTATTTGAATAGAATGAGGAGCATTTGAGAATGGTATTACAAATTCTAACAAAACACTAGCTCTATGCTAAGTTATCCAAGTATAACTTTTGGTTAAAGGAAATCTCTTTCTTTAATCATATAATATCAGGTAATGGAAAAACAATTACCCTCGAGGAATTCAAGGTCAAAATTAAATGGAAAAGACTAAAGACGATTATTGAAGTATGAAGCTTCCTCATACTAGAAGGGCATTATAGGAAGTTTACCGAAGATTTCAACACTATAGCTCGACCACTCACTCATTGATGTGAAAGAATGTAACATATGAATGGACCAATAAAAGGACACAAAGTTTCCAAGAGTTAAAACAAAGATCGGTATTGATGCCAATTTTGGTATTATCAATTACCGATGAGCCCTTTGTTATGTACAGCGATGCCTCGAGGAATGGACTTGAATGCATGATGATTCAAGGTAGGAAAGTTATAGCATATACATCTCAATAGTTGAGACCTCATAAGCAAAATTGCCCCAAGCACAACTTAGAGTTAGCAGTTGTAGTCATCACCTTAAAGATTTAGAGGTAATACTTATATGCTTAAAGGTGTGAAATTTACATAGATCAAAAGAGCTTTAAATGCCTCTTCATACAAAAAGAATTGAACATAAGGTATAGAAGGTGGCTTAAGTTGATTAATGATTACAATCTTGGAATCAATTATTATCCAGGACAAGTAAACGCCACTATGGATGCTTTAAGCCATAAAAACCGTGTTGAGAGTGCCTCACTTCTCAACAATCAAGAAGAAATAATTAAGGAATTTGAGAGGCTTAACATAGAATTTGCTTGGGTTAAGGAGAGCATTAAATTGTCAAACTTAGTCATTAAACCCACGATAATGGAAAAGATATGAGAAATCTAATAGGTTGATTCCACCTTAATGAAAGGGATAGAAGAAAAGATAAGGGGAAGCACTTAGACTTTGACATTGGAAGCACTAGTTATGTGTACTAGATGATTCATCCCTTAGGAAAGAGATCATGAATGAAGTTTATCATTTAGGTTATTCAATGTACCTTGGAGGAACAAAGATATACCAAGACCTCAAGAAGAATTTTTGGTGAAATGGCATAAAATAGCTGACTACGTATAGAAATGTGAGATATGTCAAAGAGCCAAAATTAAACACCAAAGACTACGAGGATTGTTACATCCCTTTCCTATTCATGAGTGGACGTAGGAACAAATTACCATGGATGTTGTTAGTGGATTACTATAAACTCAAGCCAAGTTTGATGTTGTTTAGGTGATTATCAACGAGCTTACTAAGTTTGCTCACTTCTTCCCCATTACAATGACATACTTCTTAGAGAAGTTGGCATGAATTTATGTAAGATAGATTATAAGACTTCATGCTGTTCAAGTAAGCATAGTTTTAGACAAGTACCTACGGTTTGTGTCTAAGTTTTAAGGAAGCCTACAAAAGCATTTGGATACTCATTTGAACTTCAATACCACCTATCACCTACAATCGAATGGACAATAAAAAAGAACCATACAAACCATGAAAGATAAGTTGAGGGCATATACCATAGAGTTTAAGGGAAGCTAGGGTATACACTTGCTACTTGTTGAATTTAGATTCAACAATTGCTTCTATTCAAGTATTTAGATGCCCCCTTATTAATCCTTGTATGGGAGAAAACATAGATCCCCATTGTTTTGGGATGATGTCAAGACATTAGCCTTATCACCAACTTGGTACAAGAAGCAACTAAAAAGGTGGTTATTATAAAGTAGAAAATGAAGGAGGCTCAAGACTGACAAAAGAGTTAAGCAAACTTAAAGAGACAAGAGGAAGAATTCCAAGTGAGAGACCATGTGTACTTAAAAGTGAAGCTAATAAAGAGCACATACCAAGAAAGAGCATGGGGGATGCTAAAACCAAGGTACATTAGACCCTCCAAAGTATTAGAAAGACTTGGGGACCTTGCCTATTGGCTAGCACTTCCACCAAACTTGTCTAGGATACACAAAGTCTTTCATGTGTTGATTCTTTGCAAATATATATTGAACCCAAACAAGGTAGTCAAATTAGAGCAAGCACCATTAAAGGAAGACCTCATTTATAAGGAGCACCTAGTTCGAATTCTAAATCAAAAACCTCAGAAATTAGTAACAAGGAAATCAAATATGTTAAAGTGTTGAGGCAAAACCATGAGAAGGAAGAAGAAGCCACTTAGGAAGTGGAAGAAGAAGTGAGACACAAGTACCCAAAATTGTTTGGAGAACTAGTTACGCTTTACAAGTTTTGAGGACAAAACTTATTTTAACAATAAGATAAGTGTCATTACATCTTAATTAACCTAGCTACCCCTTAATCCTTTAACCAACTCTCACTATATCTTGATTAATAAATGGATAAATGTTATTAAGAAGAAAAGGCTAAGGGAATCAGTTAGCAATTTTCCTTTAAGGGGACAAAACATTGCCATTAAAAGAAAACCTTACAAAGGTACACTTTGCCCTTAAAGGAGTGTACCAAGACAACCGAAAATGTCATGTGGTTCCCCTCCCTCTCTCATTCCATGCACTCTCTCTCTCTCCATTCCCTTCCCTTATTTTTTTTTTCTTCACTCTACTATTATAAACACTCTCAAATACTCTCTAAGAACAAGGTCTCAAGCATTCTCTCACACTCTCTCTCTTGGCCACCCTACATCTACCACCAAAACACTACACCACTCCATCTAATCGTCGATCACCACTTGTCACACCATCCTCGCTCACTCCAGTACACTTTCAATACACCCCCGTACGCCACTCTACTCCTTAGCTTACGACATTAAGAGGAGAAAAGAGGTCGCCTTCTCAAATTCCAAAAAGGTAAACTACACTAATACTTCACTAGAACTTATAGAATAATCTCACTTTCTAATTATTAAAACTCTTATAAGCAAGTATCTTATAGTAGTATAGTATAGAATAAAGTAGAAGACTAAAGATAATCATGATACATGGCTTCTTAGTTAAATGTAGACACTAATTTGTATAAGGATGTAGAAATAACTGAATCTTGAAATAGAACAGGTAAGAAAGCCACAAGAAACTTGGAATCCCATGTATGTAGCCCTTAATAGAAGGTATTTCCTTGATGATTAACACTTGTTTGATGATAAAAGCCAATTTCTCTTAGTAAAAGCCTAGTAGGATTAGCTAACAATTGCTAAAATGAAAGGTTGTGAGAGAAGTAGATGAAAACCTTACAAGAACCATCTTCGAAACCACCCTTAGAAGGAGGAACAAGTTGCAACTTTATATTTATTAGCTTAATGACACTATTAATTAATGGTAAATTAGGTTTAAGACTCAATTAACAAAGTTTAGTAAGCTAAAGTTTGGGTAAAAGCTTAAAAGAGCCTACAATGTACTTTAGACTTCGAAAACTTGATTAAAAGCCCAATAAAGAATAATGGCCAAATCTGAACATTCCCTAAAAATGGACTATTTAATGGGATTATAATGAATTAAGGCCCAAAAGAACACTAGGAGTTAGGCTTAGGGCCCTAAAATAAAATGTAAGCCTAAAACCCATCAAAAGGGCCTAAAACAAACTCTTTAAGTCACAAAACCAAACTACCCAACAACTTACTGGGACTCAAAGGATGTAAACCAAAGGCCTAATAAACCCAATAGGACATTTGGAAAGGCCTCCATAGGCCTAGCTTGAAGTAACCATAAGGACAAAGTGAAAAAGGTGTACTTTGACCAATAAATGTAACCCAAAGCCCAATAGGAAACCTTAAGAATCAAATCAGAAATTTTCACTTAAAATCCATGAATAAATGGCTTAGAAACCAAAAAAAAGGCCCAACTCCCAAATCTTGACCCTAGTCCTAAAACAAAGCCCAAAACTCTTAAGAACTAAATGGCTACCTTTGACCAACGTGATAAATTTTCTTAATCCGAAAAGTTGCGAGTCTAATCTAACCAAATGTATCCTACCATGTGGTGGGACACTCAAAACATTGAAAAACAACTATAAGAATATTTAAAGTGGACATAAAACAAAAAAGTTTTGACCAAAACATGAAAGCAATAAAAAGGGGAAATTAGAATAATAAAAGCTAATAGATAGTGTACAATAAGAGACTTATTTACTTTAATTACATTCCTCAGGTGACGTAGATCAAGAGATTGACTCAACTGACAATTATTAGGATTATTAGATACCGTAGTTGAGTGAATACACCAACCCCTAATCAATCTTGTATTTGCTTGCAGCATAATGCACCATTATAATATATATATTGAAATTGTTGTGCTTAAGGCTTATGTAAATCTTGCATGTGCTTAGATTTGAATGTAACAATGAATTAAAACACCATAATATATTGACACCATTATTGGTGCATGCAATAGTTGTTAAGGTTTCGATTGCTTATTCATATATAGGTCGATCGCTTGTAAATCAGACTAATAATTACCAAACTTTAAATGAACCAAACATACATTACATCCTTCTACATTAAGATACAAGGCATCAGCACTACATAGTAAAATGGGAGATCATGCTTGTTTAGCTCCACATTAATATTGTATGTCGTGTCATTGTTTATTATACAGCGTATTCGTATGACATGTTCTTACTTTAACCTTTGGGAACTGAGTAGCTCTAAGGAGTGGTTCCCTTTGCTTGAGGCAAAGCCATATCTAACGCTTTAAGTTTATTAAGAGAAATGATATTAGACTTAGATTTAGAGACTTAGGTCCTAATGTCTCTAAATACTTCCCAACATAAGCAACAATAAGCATAAAACCGTACTTTATACAGTCACTAGCTAGTTTTATATGATGCGTGCATTGCATATGCTTATTGCATTTCTTACGCATGTTTAATTAACATGCTTGAATTTTCTTGTTGGTAAGATAGGAAGGTTACTTACTAAGTAATTGTAGCTTACCCCCTTATAATTTTGATGACATGAATTTATCATATTTTTTTATGGGTAATTTACACTAATTTAGACTTTGTTCTCATTAATTTTAAGATATTTTAAGGTTAATTTACTTAATTATTATTTTCATGGTCTCGAAGAACATTTTATAAAGTTTGAAGGATTTTTATACAATCTTGAGCTAAAACGAACAAAAAGTGTTGATCAAAGAAGTGAAGCGAATGAGTTTCAATCAAGGAACAAAGCCCAATAAAGATCACTGATGGGGATCAAGGGCCGATTATATGCTCTCGAGCCTAAGGGCTCTTGCAAGTGGTCCAATAGCTGTTCAAGGTGAGTTAAGCGCCGAGGAACAGTGCTTACCCCAATCCAATCTACCTAACTACTTTGCTCTCCGTGCTATCTAAGGCGTTGTCAAGGTGACTAGCTGTCGTGTTGAACCAAACCCTCTGCTGTGAATTAATCTAAGCACCAAACCTAAATATAGCAATCTCTACGGTACAGAAGCCGAGATGATAAGCCAACCCCCAATTTAGCCCCTTCTAATGCCAAACAAACCTGAACAAAGGCCTACACTTACTCAGATCACAACATTGTCAGAATCATAGTAAAAACATTTACGCGCTTCCTTACTGACAACCATACTATCCTTTCTGACAAACAACGTTCCCTGCACACGATTTCATAATTCCATGTAAAGCATTTTCCTTTTATTTAGCAAACATGAATTCTTTTTTGTAATTATCTATAACGTAGAAGTTACCCTAGTAAGGTACGATAAATAATCACGTAATGTAAAAGTTGTAAGAAGAACATACAAAAGAATACACTAAACTTTTTACCCTCTCTTAAGCTAAGTGTTTTCTTACTTACTCTTAAGCTACCCTTATTTAGCCCATTCGACCATGAACTAGTGGTGAGTAACCTCCAACCATACTTATGCGTCATATCAAGTATGACCTAAGCTCGTCTGAAGCATTAGTGCGTCATATCCTTCGCCGATGCACGAGAACCCCTACTTACCCTCAACTATCATTTACTTTCTAAGCCATCTTGCGGCTTAGACCCATCTCTTTGGTTACGCATGATATTGGGTTCATCTGTTCATCTACAAATCTGTATCATGGTATTAGACTTGGCTACGTTCGAAGCTGGATTCTGCTATTGTATTCTTTTAATAGTTTCTTAATACTCTCTTGTAACAGTAGTTCTATTGTTAGCTTTGAAGTTTAACAGTTGAGAAGTATTCTATACTTTGTTTTCCTCTATTTTCGATACACCAAAACAAAATGTGGTTGACTGTATGTATATTGGGAAGTTGTCACTGTAAAGTAATCATTAATGTCAAATTCAAGTATACAAGGAACTTTGGGAAACCAAGAAAGTGGTACTCATCATGGTTAAGGGTAAGAAGGAAGCTTCTCACCTCAATCAATGGGTGACTGCTTGGATAGGCTTACCGACTTAGTAGCTAATCTGGTGATTGTTATCCAAGAAGATAGGAAACGAAATAGAAATGACCCCATTAGGGAACGCAAACAACAAAGATAAGGAAATAGTCAATTTGGTCGAAGACTACAATAACTAAGGTAAGGAAGATCGAGTGTAGACGCTTATGTTAAAGAATTCCAGATGCTAATGGTCCAATGCAAAGTCATAGAGCCTGAAGACCAAACTGTATCTCGATTCATTGGTGGATTGAAGTATGAGATTGGAGATGTCTTGGAAACATTGGACATTAGAACACTTGATGATGCAATTCGAACCGGCCAAAGGATAGAAAGGCACCGAACAAGAAGATTCCAACCACTCGTCAACCATCTTGGCAGTAGCTAACCTATTCCAAGCAGACCTATGTGAACGAAACCAAGTAAGGCCAATGATACCTGACCTATTCTGACCACCCGAGCCGAAGAGAAGGAACCCTCAAGGAAGTTTGAGAAGGGCCAAAGTTCAGGGAGGAAGACAAGTGAGATCAAGTCTTTCAAATGTTAAGGATTTGGACATATGGTCACTCAGTGCCCAAATAGGTGAACAATGGTGATTTGAGGTAAGGTGCCAACTGTTGAGGTCAATAATACTAATGAAGAAGTAGAGGAGCTAAAAAAGGATGGACAAATCAAGTTGTCCAATGAAGAAGTCATCTACAACGAGGAAAGGAACGTTATGCCAACCACTCTAATGTTAAGGAGGACAATGAATGTCGATCTTATGCCTAAAGACGAGCAAAGAGAAAATATCTTCCATATTGGGTGCAAGGTAAATGAATCAGTATGAGCGCTGATTGTTGATAGTAGGATCTACACCAATGCAACCACTACATTTCTAGTCCAACAACTAAAATTGCTAACCATAACCCACCTGAAACCATACAAGCTTCATTGGCTCAATAATAAGAGAGCCCTATAGGTGAACAAACAAGTGTCTATACCTATTTGTATTAGCAAGTATCGAGATAAAGTGCTTTGCGATATGCTGCCCATGAATGCGTCCCACCATCTACTAAGACGACCATGGATGTTTAACTAAGCAGTTATATATGATGGCAAGAGGAAGACACGTTCTATGGAGCATAAAGGGAGAAGGTTCAAATTGAGTCCCATGACTACTGAGCAGGTACAAGTCATGCAATCCCAGCTTAGCCGAACTCTAAAAAAGGAGGGTTTAGTTTTGACCCGAACCGAGTTGAAAAGAGAAATGGAGCTAGAGGGACCGACCTATTTACTTGTCAAAAGGCTTCTAGAGATGAGACCTAGGGAAGAAGAGCTACCGATTGAGGTAAAAACCTTACTGAAAGAATTTGTTGACCTATTTCCAGAAGAGCTACCAAACGATCTGCCCCCAAACCATAGCGTCGAGCATGCAATCGACCTACAGCTAAGAGCCGTACTGCTAAACAAGCCTACCTAGAGGCTGAATCCTGAACAGGTTGCTGAGTTATAGAAGTAAGTGGATGAGTTAATGAAGAAGGGGTATGTGCGCGAATCCCTGAGCCCCTGCGTTATACCGGCCTTATTAGTACCGGAGAAAGATGGGTCTTAGATGATATGTGTGGATAGCTGAATGATCAATCGAATTACCATCAAGTATAGGTATCCCATGCCCAGGCTTGATGACATACTAGACGAATTAAGCAAAGCAAGAGTGTTCTCCAAGATTGACCTTAAAGCAAGGTACCATTAGATTTGAATGCATGAAGGCGATGAGTGGAAGATTACCTTCATGATATGACATGGTTTATATGAATGGCTGGTAATGCCATTTAAACTATCCAATGCGCCAAGCACATTCATGCGACTTATGAATCATGTGCTTTGAGAATTATTGAGAAGGTATGGCATGATTTATTTTGATGACATTCTAGTGTACAGTCCTGACCTAGAGACTCACCGAGAGCATCTCCAACAAGTGCTTACAAAACTCTGAGCTACATAGCTTTATGCCAATCTGAAGAAGTGCGACATTTTCCATTCCAAGGTAATCTTCTTGGGTTTTGTTGTGAATGGATGTAGTATTCGAGTTGATGAAGAAAAGATAAAAGCGATCATAGAATGGCCTAAGCCAACCTATTCTACCGATGTGAGAAGTTTCTACGACCTGGCATCATTCTATCATCGATTCATCAAGAACTTTAGTGCAATTGTGGCCTTAGTCATCGAACTCTCAAAGAAGAATGTTGAATTCAGATGGGGTGAGAAAGAGAGGAGGAGTCTTAAGGATGTGAAGGAGAAGCTAAATATAGTCCCGGTCTTAGTTCTGCCAAGCTTCCATAAGGTGTTTGAAGTAGAGTATGATGCGTCTAGACTAAGCATATGTGCTCTACTGATACAAGAAGGCCAACCTATTGCTTACTTCAGTGAGAAACTTCGAAGAGACACACTCAACTACTCCATCTACAACAAGGAGTTTTACTCCTTAATCTGAGCCCTAATGGTATGGAAACACTATCTACTACCCAAGGAATTTGTGATCTACACTGATCATGAGTCCTTGAGATATCTAAAGAGCCAACCGAAGTTATCCTAGAGACAAACCAAGTGGGTTGAGTTCATGGAGGGTTTTTCTTATGTCGTAAAATACAAGAACAAAAAGAACAATGTAATGGCTCGCGCCCTATCAAGACGACATACCCTCTTGACCGAGCTGTAAACAAGACTACTTGGTTTTCCAATCATCAAGAATTTGTATGCTGAGGACCTAAACTTTGGTCCTATCTAATGGGGATAGGCATTCCTTGAATAAGTCATACAAACCTTATCAAAATAGTACTAGTAGTCCATGTTTCTCCGAATCTTCACAAATGAAACAAACAATCTAAATAGAATATAAAATTTCACTCATGCTCTTGTCTTGCCTTTGACAACACCAAAGTCGGTACAACACCTTTCCTTTCCTTTTCTGACCGACACCACCCCCTTTCCCTTCCCTTCTTATTTTCTTCAATTTTCACAACTTACTCTCAATACATCACCTACATACCCTAGAATATTTTTGGTTTCATCTCTAATATCAAATATCAAGTAACAAAGGAAGTCCTAAGAGTTTTAAGAAGGAAACTAGGGGGCGTTCTTATAAGGAATCCAACTTGCACTTCAAATCCCTCAAGTAGTAACATCACCCTTCTTTTAGCTTCAATGGTCCTTCTTTTTTTTTTTTTTTTCCCTTTTGTCTACTAATGTATTTCAACTTTCATGTAACATTTCCTTGTTTCCTAGCACTTAAGAATAGATACATGTATGTAATGTTAGGAATTATGATGAGAAGTTTATGTACATTAATAGTTTTATGTGCAATGCAATAGGTAATGGATTGCACACATATTATATTGACATTTCCATAAGAATATAACAAGAAAATGTAAAATATGTATATGCATATATAAATATATACATACATAGGATAAAACATGTATAGTAGTATCCTTAGGATTTTTTTTCTTTATTGAGTTAATTTTTACAAAAATGCTAACATATTATGTATTATCATTACATTATACTTAGGAAAGTATGTTTAATCTAACAAAACTTTAAAAAAATAATAACTAGGAAAAACCCCTAACAGCCCTACGGCATGAATGAGAAACTTCGACCGTACTTTATTTTCCATGTAAAGCCATCATTAGAGTAAAATTTAGGTTAGCTACATTATAGTTAATTAGGTAAATAAATCATTTAAAGCTTAAACATTAATAAAAAAAAAATATGTTGAGAAATGGACTTAGGAGCCTAATGATGACTTACGACGTGTGTGATGAGTTTAGATAATTTCAATATTTTCCATGTAAAATAATATTCAAGAGTGGATTTGGGTTGATTACAATAGGTTTAATTACATTAATTAGCAAATTAGGACTTAAACTAATTAATTTGTGAAAATAACTTAAAAATAGACTTAGAAGCCCAAACTTTAGCCTATAGTTCAAAGTTAGACATGAAGGAATAGCACACATAAAAATTTGATTTAACTAAAATATAGGCTGAAATGTACAAATAAGTTGGTCATTAATAGTTAAATTGAGAAAATAGAAGAAAGAGCCCATTTAAGGCGTAAATAATAAGTTTCAATTAAAGAATGAAAAATACCAAGCAAGTGCAAAATTTAACAAATTATTTTAGGATTTCAAATGGCCCATTAGTAATTAAGAAAAACTTGATTTAGGTTTAAGTACAAAATGAGCATTAAAAAGCCTATTAGAAAATCCTAAATTAAAAAATTAGCCCAAATAAGAATAAAAACTTATAAAAATTAGGCCTACACAAATTTTAAGGTCACTAATAAATTTACATAAAGCTCGAACAAGAAATTTACCAACAAAACCTCAGAACCAAGAACTGAGAGTAAATTAGATAAGATAATTGAATAGTTAATTAGGTAGCTCTACAAATAGTCTAGTCTTATAGTTAAGTATATAAAATAATGGGCTACACCCAATTTAGGCCCAATGTTAGTTATATGAGGCTCGAATTGAAAAGAAAAAAAAAATAAATAATGAAAATAAAATGATTTCACATGAATACTTGTAAATTCATAATAAGCCCATTATGCCGCAAAAATTCAAGTCTCATCTCTTAAAATGAACCCTCCCGACAAAAAGTACATCCGAAATCGATGAAAATCAACTTTAAAAACATAAAAATCAAACCTAAAACAAAGAAGTCACACGGAACTAAAGATTTAATCAAGATTGGGATTTATAATGGATTTAAGTAATTCAATAGATTCTGAGGTTCTTGAAGAAACCCCTTTTCTAATTATTTTTTTATTTTTTATTATTATATTTTAGATAACATAAATTTTAACTTAAGAACCCTAAAGACTAGGGCAAGTAGGTGAGTAAGACAAGGTGAGGCAATTTTAATGATTTGGTATCTACTTATGCTTAATAATTGCTTATTATTGTTGCTATTGATTGTCTATTTGAATGACTATTTTACACTATATGCGATCATTTGTGTGATCACCTCATCAAATTGGTAAACTTAATTATTTGACTCAACTAACCATTTATATCCTCACATGCTTATAACTCAATTGGTATATATGTGGAGGGTGATAACTTTACCGATTTTTGAAATTTTTTGAAACATTTTTCCTAGATTGAAAAAACTTCATTATAACTCCAGTATGTGCTCATAGAGACAACTGATGATATTTTGGAATTGTTGAGGCAAGCTAATAGATTATCTCCAATTGATTGATAGCAAGAAGACTTGCATAGCTTAGCCCGAGAAGAGCATTGATTGGATTTGTTGATAGCAAGCTCGTGGAGCATTATATGTGATTGGTGGTAGTGCATGGCCCTAGCTAGGAACCACTTGAATTGGTTAGTATTCTTTTCTCAACTAAAGTAATAGTAGAGTGTTTTTTTAGAGGGATGGTTACCCTTGACAGCCTCATGCATACAAGGTGAGGTGCCCCATATAGGTAAGTATGGGGTTGATCAACATATAGTTAACATAAATCTACATCATCCATGGTTCCAGAACTACATGGACATGTTGCTTGCATTTATTAAGTATGCATACATTTTACGTGTAGGTTAACTTGCATGTATGATAATACTACTTAATAATTTGCTCAAATAGTAATGGTAAGGAACAAACTTACAGACTTATGGTTTACTCATTCTCACATAACTTTTTTTATAGGTAAGCTAGGATTAGAGATACGGATTCATGGATGAACATATGGACCGAATATCACATGTAACCAAGGGGGTAGGTTTAAGCTAGAAGATGGCTCGAAGAGTAAATGATAGTTGAGGGATGAATAGGGGTTCCCGCACACCAATAATAGATATGATGCACAAATGCCTCATATGAGTACAGGTCATACTTTATTTGATGAATATGTATGGCCGGATGTCATTTACCACTAATCCACACTCAAATGGGCTAGATAAGAGTAAGCAAAAGAACACTTAGCTTGAGAGAGAGTAAAAGGTTCAGTGGATTTTTTTGTATATATTTCGGTAGTCACATTATGCGAATATTTATAATACCCAATTAAGGTAAGTCTTAAATTATATAAAATTACAGAAATGGATCCCTATGAGCAAAAAAGAGAATAATTTATAAGGAAAGCATAAAATCGTGAAAAAAGAACATCCTCCATCAAAAAGGACATCACTACGAGCCAAGTAAGGTTAGGACTTATGATCAAGTAAGGTTAGCGTTGATCGTTCGGCACTTTGATCACTAGGGCCAGACAAAGGTTGGTTTGAGGACAGATCAAACTCAAGTTGGTATTGAATGGTCAGCTCTTAGCAGTTGTTAAATCAGCCTTAGCACTATAGAGATAGTTACTCTCCTGATTTAGTGCTTGAACTGGGGTGTTGTAGAGGGGTCAGATCCACAGGTTAGCAGATCACCTCAGTAGCTTCTAGGATGGTGTAGAGAGCCAAGTAGCTCAATAGATTGGATTGGGGAAAACACCGCTCCTCGGTGCTTAACTCTCTTCGAACAACTCAACGGACCATAGGAGAAAGTCCTCAAGCTCGAGTACAAGTGATCAGTCCTTGATCCTTATCATCATCCCCTTTGAGTTGTTTGAGATTTGGAATCAAATCTAGTTTGGCTTCAAGTTACTCATCCTTAAAAGTGTAAAGTTAGAGATCAGCAATGTTGAAGGAGTCTGAGACTGCATATCCTTCAGGTAATTCAATCCTATAGGCATTAGGATCAATCTTTTCAAGCACTTTAAAAGGTCCATCAGCTTTGGGAGACAACTTGCTCTTCCTTAAGTTTGAGAACAGATTCTTGCTGAGATGTATCCAAACTAAATCACCTAGCTAAAATTCTCTCTTCCTCTATCCTCGGTCCCCCTTCTTAAGCTAAGTATTAGCTCAGCTTAATTGCACTATAACCTTCTAATGCATAGCTTTGATGGCCTCTACTTTTTCTATGGTTGGCCGATCATCATCAAGCCTTGGTTGGGGTCCTTAGTCTATCGAGAGCTCGAGGTTCAATCTATAGGCGACATGCTTGTTACATTGTGGGTAGTCCTGTTATAGGCGAACTCAATGGTTGGCAGGCACAAATCCTAGTTGCCCATATTTGATTTGATAGTAACCCGCAACAAAGTTCCTACAATTCTGTTGACAACCTCAGCCTGCCCACTAGTCGATCGATGGCAGGACATACTATACAGTAGCTTAGTTCCCATTTGCCTCCATAGCGTCCTCTAGAAGTAACTCATGAACTTTAGGTCTCTGTTCAAAACAATTGTTCTAGGAACTCCGTGAAGCTTGATTACCTCTTGTAAGAAAAGAAACGAGATAGTCAAAGCATCGTTAGTTTTAGAACAAGGCACAAAATGTGTCATCTTGCTAAATCGATCCACAACCACCATGATGGAGTCCTTCCCTTGGGACATCCTCGACAACCCTAATATGAAGTCCATACTTAGCTCGGACAATGGTTTGGTTGGGATGGCAAGGGTAGATAACATCCTTGCTCAACTTGGCCCTTTGCCTTCCTGCAAGTCATATACCTTTCCAATACAGACTATACATCTCTCATCATTCTTAGCCAAAAGAATCTTACAAATAGTACTTCTTGGGTTTAGCTCTGGCCAAAATGTCCTGTTTATCCTCCGCTATGCACCTCGTGCACTAGCAATTCTCTCATGGAACAAGTCGAGATACATAACCTCCTCTTCCTAAATAAGTATCCGTCTTCCCTATGATAGTCGTCCAATGTCTGTCCTTCCTCACATTGGGCGTAAATAGGACCAAAGTATATGTCCTTAGCATACAAACTTTATGGTTAAAAAACCAAGTAGCCTTGTTTGTAGCTCAGTTAAGAGGGTATGTCATCACGGTAAGGCATCAGCTACTACGTTGTTCCTTCCATTCTTATATTTTACGACATAAGAAAAACCCTTCATGAACTCCACCCATTTAGCTTATCTCTGGGACAACTTCGGTTGGCTCTTTAGGTATCTTAAGGATTCATGATCAATGTAAATCACAAGCTACTTGGATAGCAAATAGTGTTGCCATATTGTTAGGGCATAGATTAAGCAATAGAACTCTTTGTCATCAATAGAATAGTTGAGTATAGCTTCTCGAAGTTTCTCACTGAAGTAAACAATAGGTTGGCCTTCTTGCAGCAGCAGCACAGTACCTATGCCTAGTCCAGATGCATCACATTCTACTCCAAACACCTTGTCAAAGCTCGGCAAAGCTAAGATAGGGGTTGTAGTTAGCCTCTCTTTCACTTCCTCAAAACTTCTCCCCTTTCTCTTCCCCCATCTGAATTCAATATTCTTCTTTGACAATTCGATAAGTAGGGCCACAATTTTACTAAAATCCTTTATGAATCAACAATAGAACGACGCTAAGTTGTGGAAGCTTCTCACGCCTACAAAGCAGGTCAACTTAAGCCATTCTACGATCACCTTTAGTTTGTCATCATCAACTTAGATGCCACCTCCACTCATAGCAAACCCTAAGAAGATCACCTAGAATCGAAAAAAGTCACACTTCTTCAAATTGGTGTAGAGTTGTTCAACTTAGAGTTTCACGATGACTCTTCGAAGATGCTCCTAGTAAGTCTCCAGGTCAGGGCTATATACCAAAATGTCATCAAAATAAACTCCTACAAACCTTCCTCATAATTCTCGAAGCACATGATTCATCAAGCAGATACATGTGTTCAGTGCATTGGACAATCCAAATGACATTACAAGCCATTCATATAAACCATGTCATATCTTAAATGCAATCTTCACTCATCACCCTAGTGCATCCAAATTTAATGGTATCCAGATTTAAGGTCAATCTTAGAGAACACTTTTGCTCCTCTTAATTCATCTAACATGTCATCAAGCCTAAGTATGGAATATCTGTATTTGATGGTGATTCAATTGATCGCTTAGCTATCCATACATCCTCTAAGAACCATCCATCTTCGGTACTAAAAAGGCCAGAATAGCATAGGAGCTAAGGGACTCGCACTTATACCCTTTCTCAATTTTCTCATCTACTTGCTTTTGTAGTTCAATGGCCTGTTTAGGATTCAGCCTATAGGTAGGCTTATTCAGAAGTACAGCTCTTGGCTACAGGTCTATTGAATGCTCGATGCCTTAGATTAGGGGCAAACCTTTTGGTAGTTCATCTAGAAATAGATCAACAAATTTCTCTAGTAAGGTTTTTACCTTAGCAGGCAACTCCTCCTCGGGCCTCGTCTCCAAAACCCTTTAGACAAGCAGATAGATCGGACCTTCTAGCTTCATCTCCCTTTTTAGTTTAGCTCGAGTCATCACAAAAGCCTCTTTTTTCAAGGCTTAGCTAAGTTAAGACAACATGACCTTCACCTATTCGGTGGTCATAGGACTCAATTTCATCCTTCTGCCTTCATACTCCATAGAGCATGTATTCTTCCTTCTATCATATATAATAGCTCAATCAAACATCCATAGATGCCCAAGTAAAATATGGGATGCACCCAAGGCTAGCACATCACAAAGCACTTCATCTCGATATTTTCCAATGCAAATCAATACAAGCACCTGCTTGTTCACTTACAAGGCTCCCTTGTAACTAAGCTAATGAAGCTTATAAGGTTTCGAGTGGGGCATGGTTGGTAATTCTAACTACTGGACCATAAATGTAGAGGCTGCATTGGTGCAGCTTCCACTGTCAACGATTAGCAAATACAGTGACTCATTCACCTTAAATCCAATATAGAAGAGATTTTCCCTTTGTTTATCTTCAGGTACGGGACTGACACTAGTTATCCTCCTCAACACTAAAGTAGTCGGCATAAAGTTGCCTTCCTCACTATAGAAAACATACTCCTTAGACAAGTCGGTCCATCCGTCTTCTTTCAGCTCCTCTACTTCCTCGTCAATACTATCGACTTCAACAGTTGACACCTCACCTTGAATCACCACTGTTCACCTATTCGGATACTAAGCAACCATGTATCTAAAGCCTTAGCATTTAAAACACTTGATCTCACCCATCTTCCTCCTTCAACTTTGGCCTTTCTCAAACTTCCTTAGGGGTCCCTTCTCTTCAACTCAAGTAGTCAGAATGGGTCAGGTCTCAACAGCCTTACTTGGTTCCATTCACATAGGTTTGCTCAAAAGAGTTCGGCTACCGCATAGTCGATTAAGATGTGATCAAAATCTTCCTATTCGGCATCAGCTCTTGACTCTTATAATCTCTTGAAGGCATCCTATAGATAATAGCTTGGCATAAACCTTCTTCGTAAAACTCTCTTCATTTTATCCCAACTCCTAATCTCTCATTATCCTTCCCTTTTTTGGTGGCTTACAAGTTCTTCCTCCACAAGGCGACATAACTAGTGAACTCCAACACAACAAGTCTAACCTTTACATTATCAGGCACTTTGTAACATTCAAACTGCTTTTCAATCTTATCTACCCAATCTTGGTAGTCTTCGGCATCACCACTTCCAAAGAAACCTGGAATACGTATCCTTAATCCCTTAAATCTACGGGCTTGTACATTTCTTTCCTCAAGCTCGTAGTACTCCTCTACCTCATCATCTCCTTTTGCTTCCTCCTTTAACTCAAGGTAGTCGAGCTAGGGCATTAACTTAGCCAAACTAACCATTACCTTGCCCTGGCTATTTACATTCCCTAATAGGGCTATTTCTTACTCGTTGTCTGTCTTCTTGGACAACAATCACCAAACTAACCACCAAGTCAATAAGCCCATCCCAGCGGTTACCTACTGACTAAAGTGTGAAGCTTCCTTCCTGTCCTTAGCCATGTCGAGTACTACTTTCTTGGTTTCCCAAAATTCCTTAAACACTTGAATCTAACATTGATGATTACTTCACAATAATAATTATACAACAAATAAACAGTCAACTAAACTCTATTTTAAGTATCGAAAACAAGGAAAAATATAGCACCAAACAATTCTCAACTACTAAATTCTAGGGTTAACAACAGAACCATTATCACATGAGAGCACTAACAAACTACTCCAAGAACACAGAAATAGAATTCCGACTTTGAATGTAGCTAAGCTCTCATAACAAGATGACAAGGATTCGTGGATGAACATACAAACCCAATATCATGCGTAACCAAAGGGGGTAGGTCCAAGTCATGAGATGGCTCAAAGAGTAAATGATAGTCGAGGGATAAGCAAGGGTTCCCGTGTACTGACAATGGATATGATGCACTAGCACCTCACATAAGCTCAAGTCATACTTAATATGACGCATAAGTATGGCCGGAAGTCACTCGCCACTAATCTACACTCGAATGGGCTAGATAAAAATAACTCAAGAGTAAGTAAAAGGACACTTAACTCAACAGAGAGTAAAAGGTCCAGTGTTTTCTTCTATATATATTTTGGCTATTACATTATACAAGTATTTATAGTACCTAGTTAAGGTAAGTCCTAAATTACAGAAAATTATAGAAATGAATCCCTACATCCTAAGCAAAGAGAATAATTTACAAGGAAAGCATGAAATCGTGCAAAAAGAACATCCTCCATCAAAAAGGATAGTATAGATGTCAAAAAAGACAGTGCGCATGTTTTTACTCAATATACAGTCTTCATAACATTGTGAGCCAAGCAACGGTAGGACTTATGATTAGGTAAGGTCAATGTCGGCCGTTCGGCAATCTACTCACTGGGGCCAAACAAAGGTTAGTTCAAGGATGGATTACACTCGAGTCAACTTAGGATGGTCAGCTCCTGGCAGTCGATTGATCGGCCTCAATACTGTGAAGATAGTTGTTTTCGTGATTTGGTGCTTAAACTAGGGTATTGTGGAGGGGTTAGATCCGTAGGTCAACTGATCACCTCAATAGCTTCCAAGATGGTGTAGAGAGCAAAGTAGCTTAGCATGGACTAAAGAAAACACTACTTCTCAACGCTTAACTCTCCTCGAACAGCTCGACGAACCATTTAAGAAAGCCCTTAGGCTTAGGAGCGAGTGATCAATCCTTAATCCCTTTCAATTAGGGTAAAAGCCGACATTACAAGAATTTTTACATTAGGTGATGTTTACAAATTTTGCAAGCATTACCCATTCCTATATTTTTCAATTACGTTTAATAAGTGTTATCAAAATTACTCTATTAGTAAAGTTTATGATGATATATTTATTTTATGACTTTTGTAAAGACTAAATAACTAAGCACTTGAATAATTTATTAAAATAATAAAAAAAAAGTTCATTGAAGAAAATCATTAAAAAAATTTATCTAGCCCATTAAAATTTAATTTGGCACTCTTAAAAAGATCCTAATTTTTCTAACCTTAATGTTTTTATTTTTCACTACACCAACATCTCACTTTCTCTTCCTCTCTATCTTCATGACCTAACCCTCTCTACTACACATAACACAACCACTCCTATAAGTCCTCTCTCTTTACCCCTCTCTCACTCACATTTCCTTTATGCATCAAAACCTATTGTAACAAGCTTGATGTTTGAATTATCTTTAAAACCTAACTTGTTTAATTACTTTCGAGGTTCTTGAATTCTAGCTTTAGATCGATTAAGGTTGCAATTTAGTTGATCAGGGTTTGCAATTAGTAATTTCAGCATCTTATAGCCCTAATTGGTAAGCAACTTTCATCTGTTAGACATTACTGATGTTCAAATACCTTGAAATGCTTTCTAAAGCTAATTTAATCCCTAAAAGTTACGAGATTTTCCATCAAAATCGTATCTTTCCAATCATGTGAATTCAATTAGGATAGTGGTATATAACATGACAACTGGGGTGAATGGGAAATTGAGTTATACATGACCTAATTTTGAGATTGTTGTTATGTACATTGTTAGATTGGATAGGACTTATAGACACCCCATTTTTATTTTTCAAATTTTTCAATAGGATAAATGGTCATAAATCAAGAAAGACACAAAAAAATAGAAAATTAAAGAAAATCCAAAAAAATAAGAAAGAAGTTTAGAAAAATACAAAAAATAGGAAAATAGGAAAAAAAACACAAAAAATAAAAAAATTTAGAAAAAATGCAAAAAAAGAAAAAAATTAGAAAAATTGAAAAGTCACAAAAAAATTGAAAAAATAGAAAACATAAGGAATTTTAGAAAATAATAAAAATTTTAAGTAGTTTAATAAAATAGATAAATTTAAGAAGAAGACCATTGGACTTAGACTTAAATTTAAATCTAGCCCAAGCTGGCCTAATTGCACATATAAACAAGGCATAAGCTAATGATCTAATGGATAAGCGCTTGGACTTAAATTAGGTTTGGCTTGGAGGTCAAGGGTTCGAATCTTAGTAAAGGCATAAAAATTCCTTTTATCTTTTTCTTTTTTAACACTCTATGTACTGCCACATGTTAAGTCATCATTGAGCCACGTGTCTAATTGTGACATGTAGCACTCTACGATTGGCTTTAACAATACATTTTATTCCCCCCTTTTTCTTCTCCCTTTTCCTTTTCTTCCCCTCACTTTCTCATTTAAAAAAAAAAAACAAAACAAAAACCACATAACAAAGAGAGGGGGGGTTCCATTTTCGAAACACACACACAGTAAGGGGATCCACTTTGAGAACACACACTTACATATCTCTCTTTCTCTCGGTCGACTCTCTCTTTCGCTCATCAATTCAAAAAACACACATACACGAAGATTGGATTCTCTCCTCTCTCTCTTCGTCTCTCATTAAGCTGAACACACACAATGTACACAAACACAAACTCACTTTTAAGCAACGAGCAACTTAAAATATGGAAAGTTTAAATTTTTTTTCCATCTTTTTAAATATTTGTGTAAATTAATTAAATTAATCGCATATAATATGCTTAGTCGTTTAGAAACTAAAAAAGGATATTATTGAAAATAAAATTTAAAATTGGAAAGTTAAAAAAGTGATACTTGTTTAGGGATTAATAGGATAGCTTCCGGATTCAGATCTCACATTTTAGAAAATCATTTTGCAAAATTGGTTTTCTCATTAAGACTAATAGCTAAGTTATAATCAATCTACTCAATTAGTTGTAACTTAACATTTTTCTCGACTCTGGTCAAGTGGTGACTATAAAGCATTTTCAAAACATAAAAGAAACTATTTTATTTAAACCTTAGTTGGGCGTCAGTATTAAATGGGTAGAGTTTAATATTGATTGGTTTAAAGAAACTAATTATAAAAGAACCAGGAGGAAAAAACCAAGCTCGATAGGATGTTTTGAAAAAAGATGTGTGGAGAGAAACAAATTAAAGATATATACTACTGATGTTTTGAGTGGTCTTGTAATGTACATTGTAAGTGGGGTAATTTCGATGAAGATTTCTATTTATAATGTCTCTTTTTCTTTTTCTTTTCTTTATTTTATTTTATTTTTTTGCATGATGAAAATATATATGTGTTGCAATGAGGTTAATAGTCAAAGATACGTAGAATATGCGATATCAATCAAAATAATATCCTTATTAAGCTTGGCTTCCTATCTTTAGAAATTATTATTTTACATTTTGTTACTCATACAAATACCCCCTGAAAGCACTCTGGTTGATGGGTTAGTTGTCCTAGTAATTTACTCCACATTCCCAAAAGTTATATCCCACTTAAATGTTTTTTTGGCTATTATGTCTTTAGAACAATTTGACCAAGAACCAAGTCAAAACTAATTCTAACCAATCTGAAGTAAATTCAAACACCACAAATGTTACAACACCAGCTAGTGTAGCCTTGACATGTTTATAATCAATTTATGAGAGATGGAATGTAAAAAAGTTGAGACATGTATCTCTCCAAGTTGGAATAGATATGATGGGAAGGGAAATACCTAGAACAACCATACTTAAAGTACACCAATTGAAACTTTGTTGCCAAATGCTAACTAAAATAAATGAATAGATATAATGGTTTTTCCTTTCTTTTACCATCAACTCAAGCAATCATTTATGGGATCTATGTATCTAATATGTTATTTAATTTGTTTTGGTGCATTAACTTATAAATTCCTACAACTGTTCATTAGGTCTTGAAGGTTTCAAGGATCTATAGAAGAATGAGGCTTAAAATGCCTTAATTGTTGGTCTACCTTTATAACAAAAATGAGCGAAGTACTTTCTATATGAGTTGTTGTTGTCAATTTGCTATAGCTATTATGGTTCTTTTGGCATGCCTTATTGTAGAATTAGAAGCAACAAACCGATCCCACTTGTTGTAATTAAATTTCTCTACATGTAAGAACTAAGCCAACAAGATCTCTTCTATTTAATATTTATTCTACAATAAGGATTATTAGTTTTCTAGATACATGAAAGTTTGGTCAATTAACTAGCATGTAGTGTAAGTAATTTTGAAAGTGTCTTAGGGAATGTAAAATTGTCAATCCAATTAGCTAAACTAAAATTTAATGATGTTAAGATTCTTTTGTATAGAACATGTAGAGAGTAATTATTAAGAGTGAAAAGTTCTATTTTCTTTTTATCTTTCTTTTATGGTTATGGGATTTAAAAGCCAACTTAGGTTATGGTCTAACTTTTCGGTGGTCTTTTATTTTACTATGAGATGTTGGTCCATGGTAGAAAAACTCGCATGGATTATCTAGGGCTTTGATCATCACAGTCACCATTATTCTTTTTTTTTTTTCATGGGATATGAGTCTTGAATCTAACACATGACAAGACCTTTCTTTTTCTCTTTTCCATTTTTTTTTCTAAAGCTATTAACATTGATTGCGAATCATATTAGATTCGTTTCAAAATGATGATAATCATCTAGTGCATTACTTAACAAAAAGGAATATGCCAATATAGTTTACTAGACTAAAATTGCCGCTTGTATGGTCTAATTATAGCTCTTAGTAAAAGGAGAAAGTAAATGCTAGTATAAGGATATTTTAGATGCTTATCTTCATGTATGTGCCTTTTCATTAAAACTATTGCATATATTTTGCTTCCAATCTGATTGATAAAAGCCAAAGTTATTGGTTGGTTCAATTCTTCATCAAAATATTATAACCAAATTCAATTTATAAATAGTTGTAGTTAATATCATGATTCATTTAAAGATTGTCCTTATGGTAATGTCAATAGAGGTTATTCAATTTGGTAAGTAGTAGCTGCTAATTTTGCGGTCATCTAGAGCCTCTCATGTTAAGTTTATCTCTTAATTAACTTGTCTAATCAATATATTGCCCTATAAGTAAGCTAGTGAAACTATGTTGCTTGGACTCTTCACTTTCTATTGTTGTACCCATGTATGATTTAGCTAGTCAAAGTGCTAAGTATGAATAGTAATTAAGACATCAGCATCCAAAGGTTCATGGTTAGGGTTTCTTTTGCTAAAGCTAGGACATTTGAAGAAGCTTCTATAAGTGAGGGAAAGAATCTTGTGATAAATCACATGGCCATAATTCTTCTTGTGATAAAACATAATTTAAGTTTCTTTGTACTTTCAACTATAATATTTTCTATTTTGAGATTGATCTTTTCTAAATTGTAATGAATTCATTGAAATGTTGTCATTTTTTCTAAGACAATGATGGATTACAAGATTTTTACTTACTTATTTTTGTTTAGACATATGAAAATTATTGGGAAATTTATGTATATTCATATACTTGAATGAATGTATAGTGTATTTTTTCTTAACCTTATCTATCAATGTTTTTGTTAAATAGTCCTATATGATTGGAGAACCATCCTACTTTCAGTATGATTGAAAAAACATTTCTCTAATGTTATGTAATGAAGATTGATATAAAGCTTTTATTATAGATTTCAGCATTTTTAGTCACTTCAATTTTTCCTTTTCATCTAAATACTTGAGAGCTCAAGTTTTTTGTCAAACCTTGAGTAGATAACTAATGAGTTCAACATTACTTAGCCTTGCTTTGGGAAAAAAGAAAATGGAAATATTAGGCTAAAACTCAAATTTGAATAATTACAAACAATATCAATGATATAAGTCGATACACAAGCGGTGCACATCTAAAGTTGCAAATTGGAACTACCACATGAAATTATATTATGGCCACAACATATTAGTTGTGCTAAATACACAATGATCCCTTTCTGAAGTATTGATAGATACATGGTGGTCCAAAATTGTCATTTCATTTGAAAGGCATATTTTTATGTACTCACTTGTCCCTTATTGCACACCGCCCCCGCTAGCCTAACCAACCCAGCGCCCACCCCACCCCNTACTGTTTACTATTTTTCTTTTAACAAAAGTTGTAACTAGACCATACATGCTGCAAACAGTAACTACATTTACCATGTGTGAATATTAAAGAGGCATTTTTTAAAAATTGATTTCTTTCTCACAAGACATGATTTGTAAGAATTTCCTCAATTAGAGAACCTTTTAGTAAGCACAAATAGTAGCTAACAAATGGATTAATTAGAAGTCCTAAAGTCCTTGGGTTGAGCATGTTCAATAAGAGGTCCTACATTTACCTTTTTATTAGTTCTAATAAAGATACCAATTAACATTTTTCTTTTCTTACACAATTCTTTGATTCAACCATCCAAAGTAAAATTGCAACAAGTAATAAAAAAAATTAAGAAATTTAAACTCCATTCCTTTGGAAGTGTTACACATGAAAGTTACTAATGGTTCTTAGGAAATTTTAGATTTCAATTTACATTGAATGTAAATTGAAATCTAAAATTTCCTAAGAACCATTAGTAACTTTCATGTGTAACACTTCCAAAGGAATGGAGTTTAAATTTCTTAATTTTTTTTATTACTTGTTGCAATTTTACTTTGGATGGTTGAATCAAAGAATTGTGTAAGAAAAGAAAAATGTTAATTGGTATCTTTATTAGAACTAATAAAAAGGTAAATGTAGGACCTCTTATTGAACATGCTCAACCCAAGGACTTTAGGACTTCTAATTAATCCATTTGTTAGCTACTATTTGTGCTTACTAAAAGGTTCTCTAATTGAGGAAATTCTTACAAATCATGTCTTGTGAGAAAGAAATCAATTTTTAAAAAATGCCTCTTTAATATTCACACATGGTAAATGTAGTTACTGTTTGCAGCATGTATGGTCTAGTTACAACTTTTGTTAAAAGAAAAATAGTAAACAGTAGAATAAGGACATTTCAAACGCTTATCTTCATGTACGATGCCTTTTCTTTAATTATTACAAATACAATCACTTGTCTCAAATATATTCTTTGTCTTTTTCCTATGTTTTATGAGGACACATGGTTTTCATAGAGAATTAAGGCTTTATAAAACTATTTGTACAATTAAGGAGCTAATTTCTAATATACTAGGTCTTCAAGTTGTTGCTGTTGTGTAGTTATACATTATCTTAGAACATTTCCTCTATTTCTTGACATTTAAGGAGCTAATCCAGGTGTTAAGCGATATGATCTTACACTTTGAATTTGGTTACTTTTATATATTATGTTCATTTCATTGGAAAAAAAAAAAAGTTTAACTGAATTACTCTATAACAATCTATGTTATTTGATTCCAATTGATTCTAAATTTACAAAAACTAGGTTAAGTTCAATTACTGAAATAGAATCATAAAATCCAAGCTAAATTACTTGTATATTCTTATAAAGCTTTGGCATATTTGCTTAGACGCAGCTATAAAGCAAGAAAATAGTATAGCATTGAGGTTTTTCATTAATTGATGGTATACTAACACATCTAATTCTAAAGACACAAGAACCCAAAAGGTTTTAGGTTTACATGATTTCTATACAATGTTATTTAGTTGGAAAATAAACTAAACTATCTCTTATATAAATGACATGTCCAACTAAAAAGGACATAAATTAATAGAATGAAAATTCCACATAAAATCTTTATTGTTGAGGTTGAAATGTCTACCTAGCTAATGTCATATAAGGAAACAAAATGGCAAGAGCTGACTTGAGCAATAGTGTTTGTATAGATCCAATTTATTATCAAGTCATAAGGCTACAAATATTTCCAGTTTTGTAGTTATAAAATGTTTCATGAATTCATATACTTTAAATATTTGAAGTGTTATCTTGTGAAGATTTATTATTTGTTCTATTAAGGTTGATAGGCATGGATCTTAAATTGTTAACTACTCTAATGAAACATCCCAATTAAATGTAATAGTAATTAAATGATAAAAGTGAAGTAGATAATTACAATAAGAATTGTCACTCAAGAATTTGAACTTTAAAAGTTAAAATCTAACAACAAAAACTTTTGTCCTATAAAGTTCAACATAATTTATGTCATATTTAAATTTTTCATATAGATTGAATATTTAAAACGCGTGTCTCAATAACATTTGAAATAATAAGTTAATTCGTAGATTATAAAACCGAAGAGAACTTTAATTATAGTTTAATGAAATAATTTAATATAACCAATACATTATTTGTTTCATTGTATACTTTCTCTCTCTTTCTTTTTCCTCTTTTAATTTCATTTTTTATTTCCTTTATCTTCCTTCTTTTTTTTCTTATGACCCATTTCTCCAATTTTCTTGGGCCATTTCTCCCAATTTGTAGGACACAAAATCTAAACAAAGGCCCACCCTCTCTCGGACTCTTACCTGTTGCCATTTGGAGACCGATTCTCAATAAAATCTTGTACCCACCGGTTTCTTTAAGCAACAATATTAGTTCCTTTCTTACCCTAAGCTCATACCGGGAAAAACCTTTCTTTCATTTTGGATTAAAAGTGCAGCAACACAAAGATTTTACTCTTTAGTGAGTTTTTGAGTTGTTTTTTTCTAATCCTTCAACTCGTGCTCTTCCATTAACGACACTAGAGAAGATAGTGATTCCCCACAAGCTTCAAATGTTCAAAACCTCAATGTTGAACATTTTCTTTTGGTCCAACGAAGAACAGAATCCTCTTTGGCATTATTATCTCCAATTGACATCGACAAATATTTCTCCTTCTTCAACAAGCTGTAAATTACTCAGTATATCTCTAGTGACTCAACTTAGTTTTATCTCGCTCATTTAAAGATGCCATACTACTTTTATTTGATTTAGAACCTCTCTTAACTGTTGTTCCATCTTCATTTCATGTTTTATGATCAAACTCCAGCGAGTATTTGTTCAAGTTTATCCAACTCCGATGAGCTATTCATTACTCAATGTCTCTTTTGGTGAGTCAACTCAGTTCTTTAATTCATAACTCTGTTTGTTGTTTCAATTTAATATAAGTTTACTTAATCTAAAACAATTTACACTCAATATAACTAAGATATGATATAAACTGCATTTAATTTAATATAAGTTATATTCAAGTTTTTATGAGTCTCTTCGGCAATTCCTCCGATTCCATATCCCTATCCTGTTCTTTGTTTTCAGTAAGTCTCGACCATTGCGACTTCTTTTTCTTCTTTGCGGAACGGAAGTCCCATTGTTTTAAATAGACAAATGCTACCTCCAAAGATAAGTATACTATATCATCATAGTTTTAAACTTTTATGTTAGGCTCTATTTCTTTTCAAGTTACTACTAGTAATTTATTTTTGGGTTGGAAGTAGACAGTAATATGTTCGCCATTTATTTACAAAGAGGACAATGGTGATTCTTAAAAGCTTAAAACAAGGCCTACTAACTTATCTAAGATTTAACAATTAATTGTAGTGACCTGTACAGTTAAATAATAAAATGAGTAGTAATCCAATATGTTAAAGAGTACGTAATATTCACAGGTCCATTTTTTGTATGACAATAAAGTATAACACATTAATAGAGATAATATAGACCTATGAGACCAAACCATTCTAATATATCTCTAACCCAAGTTAAATCTTCTCATTTGGTTCATTAACGACTAAATCGATTCGACTAATTTTATTCAGAACCTTTGAATTGATAAGTTTAGGTATTGTCAAGCAATAGATAAATAAGTTCACAAGTAACTTTAGGTAAAACTTAGTTACCTAGTATCTGAAGGTTAATGTATATACTTATTTTTAAATAAATTTGTGCCGTTTATTTGGTTCCTTTTTTGTTAAGGTTCAAGCTGTTTGATTTGAGACTTATGAGTTTGAAGTTTCTATTAACTGATATGAAGCGATCTTAGGTACGTGGTGCTTGATTGTTGCTTATGTTTGTTAAGACTTAGAATGTAACCAGACTAATTTATATATGACTAAATGGACCTTGCTTGCTAGTTGTGCTTGACATACCTACTTTAAGAGCCTACAATGGTGTTTTCTTACAGAAGTAACCATTGATCATATGTGAGAATTCCCTAGTAGACTCGTATATGTGATGATGTAACTATAATTCTAGGTTTTATAGTCTATAAACTCTAGGCTTAAAAGAAAACTTATTATATATCCGCCTATATTTGTGGATGAGGATCATAGACTAGTAGGATTATGAGAACCCATGTGATGTTTAGTGGCCTAAATTAAAGATAAGTAAACTGTTACTTGTTTATATATTGTTATAGTTGTGTTGTATGCATATGAATGTTTTGGGCTTAGCATTGTATATGTTTCTACAACCGTACTAAGCTTCAACTCTATAGACATCCTATTTTTGTTCTCTTTTTTTTTTTTTCAAAATTTTTTGAATAAGGTAAAGGGTCATAAATTAAGAAAAACAAAAAAAAAATGAAATCTAGAAAAAAATTAAAAAAAATGGGAAGTTTAGGAAAAACCAAAAAATAAAAAATTTAGAAAAAATACAAAAAATGGAAATTTTAAGAAAAACAAATAAAAATAAGAAATATGTAAAAAAAATACAAAAAAATGGAAAATTTAGGAGATTACAAAAAATAAGAAAATTTAGAAAAGATATAAAAAAAATAGGAAAAGTCTCAAAAAAAATTAGAATAAAAAAAGAGGATTTTAGGGAAATTTTAAAAATAATGTTGAATTATAATAAAATAGCTTAGATTGAAGTATTTTCAGGGGAAGGCCGTTAAACCTAAGTTTAGATTTGAATCTAGCCGATCTAGTCTATATGTTCAATTTGATTGCACATATTAACAAGGTATAAACTAACGGTTTAATGGATAAGCATTTGGATTTAGCATTGGGCTTAACTTGAGGATAGGAGTTCAAATCTCACCAAAAGCATAAACTACCTTTTGTTTTTCTTTCTTTTCTTCTTTAGGACAAGTCGATACGTGTTAAGATAACATTAGGCCACGTGTTCAACCACGTATCTATTAATAGCACGTAGCACGATGCTACTAGATCACTTAACTAACATGGCACCAAGTCAACACTACGCCAGTAGCCCTTTCTTTGCCTTTCTTACCCTTTCCCAATCTTTCCCTAGGTTTTCCTCCCCCTTCCATGTTCAAGTAGCTCAATTTAAGACCTTTTTCTATGCCTTTTCCTTTGAGATTTCACTAAATTAATGGTGACATCTCAAATATCACATGGCCTAGTTTGCATTAAGGTTAATTTCAAGTCTAAAATCATTCATATCCTCATTCAAATTGGTATTTAAAAACTAGGAAGAAGAGGAAGATATGCTATATGTCATTAATTTTCAATTCTCATTTACCACCCAACAATAACCTCCAAATTGATCGCATACCTATACCATCAACACATCTCCCTCTCTCTCTTAAACCTAACTTCACACTCACGACCACACCACTACCTTAACTTAACCCAGCACACACAAAGCACCACACCATTATGCAAACCACCTCTCCCTTTCAACCAAAATAGCCACAATACCCATTCACGAAGAACGAACCCATCCTAAACCCCTTTCTCTCTCTCACCGAACTATAGATGAACAACACTCCATCTATCCCCTATTCAACATACAACACCCGATGAACTCCACCTTCACTCTTCGATCACTCAACCCTCATCCTCCCACTCTCTTACTAAACTCCTGCACAACCAATCATCTCCTTCCAAGCACAACACATCATTAACACACCGAAAATTATCTAAGTTCTCACTCTCTCTCTCTCACATTTGAACACAACCTAACCAAAAACCCATAAACTTGAACATACATACCTACGACTCGCTATCTCTATTAAACTCTGTAATAGCAAACCCAATACACCATCACCTACTCTTTTCCTCACATAACTACCACGACACAAGCCCCATAATAGCAGTAGTCATCTACAACAATCTCCTCACCACGCGACCCATCCTCTGACGACCCTAATCGAACCGACCTCACCATTCAATCACACACAACCACACATAAGCTACCCCAATCAAATTCTAACCCTGACTTTACCAACCATTTTTTGATACCCAACAAATCTCCAACCACTGGGTCTCACAACTACTGTCCAAACTCCAAACCTTAACTTATGATGGCCTTAGCTTGAAACTCCACTCGCTGCACCATTCTACTCATATTCGACAACACAGTTGAGTTCATGGTGTCTCAAAAACCAAGACCCTACCTTTTTCAAACCATAACAACCACTATCTAAAGCACCCACAACCACTGATGGTGGGTACCTTTGCGTAACCACCAAACAGCTACGAAAGGTGGTGGCACTCAACCTAAACAACCCCCCACCCAAAACTAATAAGAGGCACATAAAAAACCACTTCCCTGCTTATTTTGGACTCTTAAATAAACTACAACACGGTAGCTGTCGCTTGGAACTCATTTCTCAACCATGTACATGTGGGTCATGTGACTCGACCAGGAAGTACAGATCCAACTCGGCTAACCCTACAACGTCTA
This sequence comes from Lumnitzera littorea, assembly GCA_024138015.1. NCBI lineage: Eukaryota > Viridiplantae > Streptophyta > Magnoliopsida > Myrtales > Combretaceae > Lumnitzera > Lumnitzera littorea. The sequence continues at coordinate 29,468,170 of JAMXBB010000008.1, forward strand.
ACCTACGCCCTAACCCATGAAGGCTCTAGTTGGTCTAATCCTTTTGTGTCATTATGTTTTATACATATATTTTTTAATTATATTTAGTTATTTATTTATTTCTAATTATACTGTAACCAAAAAAAATAAAAAGAAAAAGAAAAAAAAAAGATGAAAAAAAATATAATAAAAAAGGAGAGAATGAAAAAAAAAGTTTAGTTTTACTTTATTTATTCTTAGGTTTTAATCAAAATAGTAATAAATGACTAAAATAATAATAATAAAATAGAGAAAAAATATAAATAATAAAGTTCTTTTATCACATAGAAAAAACTGTTTTCCAAATATACAAAAATAAATAAACCTATCAAAATTAGCACACTTTAGAATTTTTCCAAAAAATAAGAATAAATTAGGATCATTTTCTCTTAGGTGTTTTTCTTTTTTTTTTCTTAAATAAAATTACATGAGTTAAAAACTTAAACTCGATTGTTTCTCAAATTAAAATCAATTAACACACTAAAATTTTATGTAAAGAACTATGTACATTCGATCTTGAATAGTAGGTACGTAGGTATTTTTGGGGCGACGATAAAAACAAAAAATTAGTTTTTTTTTTCCACTTTTAGTTCAATTTGGTAAAAAAATGAATAATAATTTTCTTCTCTTTAGAATTATTCAATTAAAAGTCATTCTAATAGATTACGTTATTATTTTGAAAGATGATTTTAAGAGATTAAGTTCAAAATTGGAAAATTAATGGTACATATAAGGGTTTAAAGCTTAACTCCCGGACTCAATTTCTAATTCTTAAAACCGTTTATAAAATTGGTTTTACCAAAAAGATTAGTAACTAAATTCTAACTAATCTACCCAATTAGTTGTAATTTAACTCTTTTTCTTGATTTCGATAGGGTGGCAACTCAAAAATGTTTTCAAAAATTAAAAAAAAAAATAATTTTCTTTATACCTTAGTCGTAGATCAGTGTTTAACGGGTAGGGTTTAATATCGATCAATTTAACGAAAATTAATTTTAAAATTTGAAAAAAAAAACGAAGCTCAACAGAGTCATTCTTTTATTTTTACAACTATATGTTGATTTGATATGTTGCTATCTGTGACAAGTATAAAAATGAATTATGAGGTTAGGAAAAGAGGTGAATAGTTTTGTATTGTTTTGAAGAGGTTACTGAATTGTGGGATTGTGGAGCTAGTATTGAGTGAATCCATTAACAAGTTTTTTTTTTATTTAAAGTTAGAAATGTTTCATGTATAATTTGTGATAGGAATAACTCGTTCATTTTTAAATTGTTGTAATTGAAGAATTATTTCTAACCAAGTGATGATAGAGATTGTAGTTGGTTTTAAAGTCTTAACATATTTCTAATTGGTAAGGATACATCGTGGCACCTCAAGTTTTAAGGTGTTACATCTAATATGTTTTAAGGCATTACATCTAATAAGTCCTATGACTAAAATGATGGAAGTTTATGTTTACAATATGTATGTTTTGTTATACCGAGAGAGTTTAAATGATTTTTAGTGGATTGATTTTCTTGTTCATGGAATAATTATTATTTTGTTTCTATTAAGTGTTTATAACTAGTAACACGCTATTCTTGTAACCAAGCAGGTGGTGATTTTCTCATGGGGGGTTCTGTTATGCGAAGATGGAGTTAGATTGCTTTGTCTTTTTTTTTTTTGTTTTACATGTATTATGCAAAGATCACAGATAGCTATATTCTCTCTTCTCGTTTATTTTCAAAGGTTCTGTTATGCAAAGATGGGGTCAAGCTGATGTGTGTTTGCTTCTATTATGCAAATGATCATATATGGCTCTGTTTTCTCTCTTTCTTCCTCACTTTTAGAGGTTTTTTTATTCAAAGATGGAGTCAAAGCTGCTATGTGTTTCCTTCTATTATACAAAGATCGTACACAACTTTGTTTTCTCTCTATCTCCTTTTTCTTTTAATTAAAAATAAATGCTCCTAGCTACTTTTAATTCTTGATAGGGAAAGTCGACCTTAGGTTGCTGCAGTATTACTTTGTTTGCTATTACTTGTAAATTTCTAAACGATTAGCCAATTTATTCAGGCTAATAATATATCATGGCTTTTTCTATATATGACTTCTTCAATAGGGTCTTGGAAGTTCTTGATGAAATAAGGGCTTTTCCCCTAGTGTAAAAGATGTAATGAAAGTTCAATCAATTAAACAAGTCATTGCAATATGTGAATGGTTCTTCAATACTTTGTAGGAACTTAAAAGATGATGCTATAGAATTCCAAACTCGACTTACCTTAATGATGGTCAATACTGGTGTTCAATTATAAATAACGAATGCTTAGTGAAAGCTTTATTATATTGCTACTTTATTGTGAAAAAGAATTAAGCTTTATGGAAAAGTGGTCATTTTATCTTAAATTCACTTGCCATATGTTTGTTTCGAAATTGCAAGGATGAAACCTTGCAAGTTAAATTATTATCTTCGTTGACTAATTATTTTTGTCATTTACTTGTTATTATCAAAAGTTAATGAATGTTAGGGAGTATACATATAATAACATACACGTGTTATTTACTTGTTAATTGATTAAAATACTTACATCATTAGTACTCTTTGTTGTTATTTGTGAGCTATGGTTTGTTGAATAGCATGTATTAGTTCAGTGATTTAATTCCTTATATGTTGAATGCTTACATCTATTGAGTGTTGATCCATTGGTTAATTACTTTAACAAAACCCTTTTGCATTATCACAACAGATGATAATTTATTAGAATGTCATAATACTTGATTTGAAGCTGCTATTCTGGCAATTTCTTGTTTTTAGATGGAGAATTTAAGTGGTGTCTTATAGTGATCACTTCCATGTTAGGCAAAATAATAGTGATATTAACATATTTATGAATGAAAGTTTATTATAAAGTTCGTTACTATGTATTGTATTGGCACATTAAATAATTGACTTATAATGATATATAATAAGATTCTATTTTTAGATATTTGCAAGGTTAAATTTTTTATGGTATGAAGTAAATTAAAGGTTATATGACTAGATAGACATAATAAAGTGATATATTAGTATTAAATCTATAGCTTCTAATTATTGGCTTATTAATTTTAACTCATCACATTTTATATTTGTTAAGCCATTATTGAGACACATATCATGGAGCTTAATTAGATTTGTATACAATTAATGTAGTACCAATTGCCAATTGTGAAGAAGAATTAAGCTTTAGAGAAAAGTGGTTATTTAATTCACTTGTTCGTTTCAGAATTGCAAGAATGAAACCTTGCAAGTTAAATTATTAGCTTCATTGACTAATTATTTTTGTCATTTACTTATTATTATCAAAAGTTAATGAATGTTAGGGCATATATATATATATAATAACATGCACGTGCAATTCACTTGTTAATTGATTAAAATACTTATATAATTAGTACTATGTTGTTATTTGTGAGCCATTGTTTGTTGAATAGCTTTTATTACTTCATTGATTTAATTCCTCATATGTTAAAATCTTACATCTATTGAGTGTTGACCAATTGGTCGATTATTTTAATAAAACCCCCTTTTGCATTATCACAATAGAAGATAATTTATTAGAATGTCATAATACTTGATTTGAAGTTGTTGTTTTAGTAATTTCTTGTGTTTAGATGGAAAATTTATGTGGTGACTTATTATGATCACTTTCTATATTAGGTAAAATAACAATGACATTAACATGTTTATTAACGAAAGTTTATTAGAAAATTTGTTACCATGTATTGTTTTGGCATATTAAATTACTAACTTAGTATGATATATGCTATGATTCTTTTTTAGCTATTTACAAGGTAAAATTTTACATGGTATGAAGTAAATTAAAGGTGGTATGACTAGGTAAATATAATAAAGTGATATATTAGTAATAAATCTATAGCTTATAATTATTGACTTATGTTTTAATTTTAACTTATCACGTTTTGTATCTAGGTTTATATTTGCTAAGCCATGATTGACATACTTATCATGGAGCTTAATTAGATTTGCACACAATTAATGCGATACTAATTGCCAATTGCGAAACATATATGTTATTGATACATTGTAAAAGAGCTGACAATAAAGAGACATTTTAAATTAGTTTGCCATTTTCACTTTATTTCAAGGTATGCGGTCTTATTGAACTTTCATTTGATTTGCTTTTTTTGGCACTTGATAAGCTTTTTCTTTACTTTTTTTCTTTTCCTTTATCTAGTTTTTTACTTCCATATTAAGCATGAGAATAAGTAAAACACATTAAACATTTCTCCTCCCATACTCTGTCATAGGTTATGGTTATAGGGCCCACATAGACTAAGTCTATATCTATAAAAGTGTTAGATATATTTGGCGCCTCAAATTTTTTGAGAATATATTGATTAAATAAATTTTTAAAAAAGGCAATTATAGCAAGTGTGACTAAGATAGGGGGAAATTATATTAGATAATTATACAAAAATATATTCATTATTTTTTATAACAAGCACATCGAATATGTCATATCTTTTGTTTTCTTTTTCTTTTTTTTCTTTTCATTTGTTGCAGTATATAAATTTAGAACTTATGACATAAAAAATCAATATCCTATGTCAATATCACTAGAGAAGGTACTTGCTAAGTTCCAATACTAATTAACATCATCCATTTATTCTATAGTAGCATAATTTTTTGTGGTTCTTCTTATGCAAATTTTGATTTACAACTTATATATAATTGAAAATAAGAAAAAAAAAAACACTTCTTTGAATTAAATTTATGTATGATAATATTAGTAGATGAATGAAGTCTATGTAAATTAATATATTCTCCTCTTCAATTTGTTTTTGGTACATCTTTAGGTTTCATAATCTTTTGTGCTATCAACTCATATGGATAAGACCTAGATGACATGTGACCTCAAATTTGAAAAGTACAAGTATGATGTGGAGTACTTTTTTGCATACTTACTTTAAAGTATGGAGCTAACATAAGAATAAATTATCAATTTAGAAAATGCTTAAATGATAACTTACATCCTACACATGTCATAAAAGCTCACTTGCTTATAAATAAGATGGATATAACTTATCAACGTTGGATTTATCATAGCAAGAAGCTAAGTATTGAATTGCCTCAATTTGATTAGGGGGAGAAGATATAGAGAATGGGAAGCAAGACCAAACATGGAGGAAGAACAAATAAGGTTAAGAGATGACGATAGCAGTAGATTGATGAGATGCTTAAAGACATGGAAGCATTTATTGATAATCAAAATGAAGATTTAGCCCATAGAGATGGCATTGAAGTTCCATAAGGTCCTCTTGATGTGTTAAGAGTTAAGTCACAACAAGAGCTTTACCTTAGTTGTAAGCTTTCTAAGTTTGAATTTCTAGTAAAGTTTCTCCACTTAACAGTATACAATAAGTGGAGCAACAAGTCTTTCGACATGCTTCTCCTACTTCTATGAGATGTAATGCTTAATAGTGAATCTCTTCCTAAGTCCTACTACTTTGTAAACAAGTACGTAAAGGGAATGGGCATGAGTTGTCATTACATCCATGCATGTAAATATGATTATTGTTTATTTTAGGATGATAAGGAACATTTAAAGCAATATTTTGTTTGTAATACATCAAGGTATAAGGTATCTAGTGAAGTTAAAAAAAGCTATTCCTCATAAGGCTCTGCATTACTTTCTCATAAAGCCAAGGTTACAATGCCTTTTCATGAATTATAAAATTACCCAAAAGATGTGGTGGCATAAAGAGAAGCATAAGAGAGAAGAAAATTATATGGGTCTTCCAGTAGATGGGTTAGCTTAAAGGAACTTCGACATTAAGTTTTCTAAGTTGGTAGAAATGCTTGCAATGTTAGATTGGGACAAGCTAGTGATAATTTTAATCCATTTGGGACTACGAGTTAATGATATAGTATGTGGCTAGTGGTGCTTTTGGCATACAACTTGCCTCCTTGGATGTATATGAAGAAAAAGTACTTTATGATTTCATTCTTAACTCTAAGACCCAAGGTACTCAAAAAAGAGATTGACATTTATTTACAACCATTGATTAATGAATTGAGAGATCTTTAGGATGATGGGTTATGCACTTATGATGCATTCTTTAAGACTACATTTAAAGTGCACGCAGCTCTCATGTGAACTATAAACAAATTTCCTACATATGAAGGCTTGTCAGGATAGAGCACAAGGAGTTATAGTGCTTGTCTAATATGTCAAGATCAAACACCATCAATAAAGTTTAATAGCAAGACTAGGTACATTAGTCATCGAATGTAACTTGTAAAGAACCACAAATGGAGATATAACTTGAAATTTGATGGAAATTGTGATATTCTTGAAGCTCCTATAGAGTATTTTGGTGAGGAATTATTGCACCAATTACACTTCGCAAATGATGTGTGCATGTGAAAACATCTAGGAAAAGTTAGAAGGGTTTGTCAACTGGAGGAGCTTAATTCAACAAAAAGGTCAATATTTTTTCAACTTCCATATTGTTCGAAGATAATGTTGAGACATAATTTAGATTTCATGCACTTTTAGAAGAATATTTGTGATAATCTTGTTGGTACAATACTCTGAATTGAGGGCAAAACAAAGGAGCTTACAAGACTGGACTTGATCTACAAGACCTTAGTATTATGAAGGAATTGCATTGAGTGAACCAAGCTAAAGGCAAGTATTCAATGTCGTTTGCTAATTATACATTAAGTCATACAAAGAGGAGGAGATTTTGCCAGTTCTTAAGGGGTGTTAAACTATTTGATCATTATGCATCACATATTGCTAGGTGTGTAAATGACTTAAATACAAAGCTTTCTAGTTTAAAGAGCTACAATTGCCATGTAATGCTTCAAAAGTTTTTACCTATAGGAATCTGTGGCATGTTGCCTAAAGGTGTTACCTTGATTATCGCTAAACTTGGGCAATCTTTTGAGAAGTTATGCATGCGTATTCTTAATGTAAGTGAAATTCGACAAATGCAAAGTGACATTGTCATCATATTATATAGTTTGAAATGATCTTTCCTCTCGCATTCTTTAATGTGATGATGCATTTAGTTGTACATTTACCCTAAGAAGCATTACTTACTGGACCAATTGCATATTATTGGATGTACCTTATAGAAAGGTATAAATGTATGTGTGGAAAGTAATAATTTTTATGTATTACTTAAACTCTTGTAGTTTATTTATTTTGTTAAATCGAGTACTTAGCCTCTCTTCAAGAGTTTGTTAGAAACAAGGCTTATATAGATGGCTTAATTATAGAAGTTTACATTATACATGAATACTTAACATGGTACTCTTTCCATTTGTAAGATATTGAAACAATATTAAATCATCCTAATAGGAACTATGATACCATAGAAGAAGGCAATATAAATGTTTATAGAAATAGGGTTGGTTTTATTTCTTCTCCAACATATGTGGTCTTATTAGATAAGAAGGTATATGTCACTAAGTAGTATATCATTAACAATTGTTTTGAGACTCAACCTTATTTGGAGTAAGCATTGTTTAAAGTATTTTAAACTATATAAAATATGATAAAATATGTCTATATTTAGGTTTTGAAGCATGTTACAAGGAACATATGAGAATCTTAGGTGCACAATATGATGATGATGATATTAATCAACATTACAAACATGAATTTGGTCAATGGTTCATGAAGAAGGTAAATACTACTTCCTTACCTCTAAACAAGGATATAGTTTCTCTAACTAAAATTTGATGCTAGACTTTGCTTAATATTATTGCAAATGAGTATATCATATGAAATTTATGATCTAATTATTCATTCCTTATATATATTATCAATTGACCATAACGTGTGCTTCAAGAGATACAACAAATTGGTATATAATATCATCCAGTTTCACACATTTGACTTTAATAGTTAGAAAAACACCCAAAATAGTAGAGTACTTGTTGAAGGAAACTAAGTAGATATGAATTCATTGATGGAGTTTCATAGGGTTTTAACTAATATATATGAGTATTCTTTTGTTTGAAATAAAACAAATCCTCTTGCTTAAGTATAAGTGGTGAGATACCAACGAACACCATTGTAACATAAGAGATGATAATATGTCTACAAGTATCAAGGTCACATATACTTTGTATGAGAGTGACCCATATGTGTTGGCTTCATAAGCTAAACAAATTTATTACTTAGACGATATGATATTAAGTAATGATTGGCGTATAGTGTAACATTTTGAATATTGTCATATATATGATATAAGTTCTCTTATAAGTCATATGACTTTATTTACTAATGTGAATGCTCAATTGGCTAATGAAAGTATGGAGAACCTACTTGTGAAAGAAAACACAAAAAGAAATGTTTTATCTTCTATAGTTAATTATGATATAGACATATTGATTAGAACAAATGTACACCCTGACATTATTGTTGAAGATGTAGAGAGAATACTTTAAGGATTTAATAAAGCACAAAATCATGCCAATATTGACTATGGCGAAGATGAAGATGATGAAGTGGATTATACATTTATGAACTATAATAATAGTAAATAGGATTGTAAGATTTTTTTTTTTTTCAATTATGTTAAAGTAATTTACCTATCAATTCAATGATATCCTTGAAACAAGTATGAATTCAAAAAGGTAAAAGAAAGAAATAAAAGGATATGAGACTATGCAGTTGAATATGATCAGTAATATATATGTAATTTATTACTAATATCATCATTAAATTACTGGACTTTAGCTAAGTTAAATAAAGTGTTACTTTATTTTTCTATATCTTGATATTTTCATGTTTTTAGGTACACATAAAATACTCATTTACCTTTTTATTATACTTATATTGACAATACATTTTGCAAATAATTTTAATGTTCAATGTAGAATTGTAAAAGTTAGAAGGCAAAAGGGTGAATAAAAAAGGCGAAGGACTTATAAGAACACTCAACCCATCGTTAGTGCTTAATCATATTCTCAACATTTTGAGGAAGAGTAATGTCCATCTCCACAACTTGTCCAACAATCAATAGCTTCTTCACAACAAATATTGCAAGATATATCAAATTCCTTAGCACATGATTTGATTATAACAAATGCTCTCCCTATGCATACAGGTGTTGCCACTAATAACCTCATAAATATGAATCAATCAAATAATTCTCCACCTACTTCTATTCCATCCTTAGGTGATTGATTTAAATTCAGTTTGCCATATAATCTTGCTAAATAAAAGTTAGTAAATATTGTTGTATAATTTATCCTCATGTTATATATTGTAGCTAATGTTAGCCTATCATCTAATTGCAATAAGAGAGGATCTTATAAAGGACAATCATTAGAGAAGGAGAATAATAGATGATAATAGAGTTTGATGCTTCTTCAAGTTGTCTAGTTGCATCAAAGCAATCATCAAATCTTGTGTCTAAGATAGGGAAGGCTTATAAGGACTTGTTATCACTATATATGAAGGATGATTGGAGAACAATTCTTGAATTAGAGAAGAAGCAAGCATGGGTAAGAAGAGAGGTCAGTATCACCCAATGTGGATTGATACCATATATTCATTTGTTAATGTTCTTGCAAGTTATATATACCTACAAAGTTGCGTACATTTCTTGCTTTGTATATTTTATTTAGGTTATTGAATGTGTTAGTAGTTTTGCTATAACATAATTCATGTTCTTATACACTTTTACTCATAACTATCATATTACATTGTTCAATACTATTGAGAAAAATTTTAGATATTACTTTTTTATTTATGACTTCAATATCTTCTTTCCTTATATGTTATAGGAGCATTTATATTATATTCACTGAAAAAAGAAACTATTATATGGATAACTACACTCCATTTTTTGTTATCATCATTTAATTTTTTTCTTCTAGAATCAACTTAACATTGATGATATTATAAATGATTTAAAAAATATTCCAAGAAGCTGATAAATGGATGAGACATCTACATTGGAAATTTCGAAGCGATATTCACAAGAAATGAAAGACTAATTGTGACAAAGCTAAACCTAAAAGCCATAATGATGAAGATTAGAAAATGATCACAGATTTATGTAATCATAATCATATGGAAGAAATAAAAATTCTAAAATTAGAAGAACCATTTGAAAAGGAAAGTTGTCATTGAGCAATACTTCCTTGGTATTTGGAATAATGATTTAAAATATTATTTCTTATTTTGAAATACAAACAACAAAGTCCATGATTGAGAGGGATGCATGGAAATGTGTAAAATATTTGCATAGAAGTGGGAGTAAGTCCTTAGAAGGATTGAGTATATAACTAATTTAGATGATTTCATGTATTTGATATTGAAATGTGTTGAGGATTTAACATTTTATTGCATGTTCAATTAGATTCAGCAACACAATCAACCACCTGATGCTATTGAGTTATTTAACAAACTCAATTTCGTGAGCTTAGACTAGATAGTATTAGTGGTGGTTGGGTCTCTCAATAAGATGTAGATGATTATGTTATTATTAATGGTATTTTATTATAATTTTAGAATAAATCATAGGGTGAAATGTTTCTAATTTTTGTTATTATTGTTAACAATATAGACCAAAATGGTCTAAATGTCTAAAGAATCATAATCTTCAAACATGCCAAAGTCTTCCTTGAAGATTGTTGATCACTATAGGAATGCAAATTCTAAAACTAATTATTATCCAAGTTAAGGTTATGGACCACCACCTATTGGAAAATCCATGAAACGAACTTCCATTCATAAGGAAAATAGAAAATTGATAGAAGAACTTGAAGAAGAGAAAGAACTACATAGAAAGCGAGATGTTGAGCTTAAAGAATTATGTACTCTGCAATAGGCTTAAGAAGATAAGGTATATCTTCTGATTTGTTTCGATTTGAAGTTTTCTCTTTTTAATTTGAAGTGCTTGTGTTTTGAAATAGTCTTTCATTTATTAAAGTAGTTGCTTAGATAAGCTTTTCCTAAGAAAGATTGAATTAGGATCCAATTATGTTCTGAATAGTGTAAAAACTCGTATATTTGTAAAATAATTATATTTCCATAATGCCTTATATCTCTTCCACTTCATAAAAATAATTTTATGACTATTATATTGTTTTAATAGTTAAATAATCACTTTCAATTACTACAAAGGCTTTACCTAGGCATACTACCCAATTCAGGTAATTTATCAAATAACATTGTCTAATTTATTGTATAGTTATGTAAATGAATTGCTTTAAACATCTATGTATTTTTGTAATAGGATCTCCAAGTGATAAGGAGTTTGTTCCTTCTTCAATATCACATAATTCTTATGATGCTGATGCTAGAAGGGAATAGAGAAGCTTATAAAGGATATTTTATTTTGTTACGACCATAGTTAAGTTTAGTTGTTCTAAAAGTAATTATAGTGAAGTTTGGTTATCCTTTTAGCAGCAATGTTGGAGTTTGGTTATTTTAATAATAGTTATACTAGAGTTTGGTTATTTTGATAATAGTTATACTAGAGTTTGGTTATTTTGGTAGTACCTATGGTGGAGTTTGGTCCTTTTGGTAGTAGTTATGGTAGAGTTTAGTTGTTTTGGTAATAGCTATGGTGATGTTTCATTGTTTTTGTAGCAACTATGATAAAGTTTGGACAATCATAAATAGGATATGTTTATGATTATTTAGGTCTTTCATGATACTCTATGAACTTTTGAAAATTGTTCAGGTGAATATAGTCAATATGTCAATTATATAAATTATATAAATTTTAAGGTTCTTATAATTAAATAAGTGTTATTATATAGGTCAAGTAATAATTTCAATTGCAAATAATTAAATGTCATAATTAATGTATTTGGTGACATTTAAACATTATGAAATGTAATTTGTCAAGACATGCAGCTAAAGTTTTCTTACGTTTAAGCATCATGTATGAGCACTTATAGATGATGTTTGAACATTACCAAATATTATTCTTTTTATAGCATTTTAACTTACAAAATGTCATTCTTTTTGTAGTGTTTAAACATTACCGAATGTTAATTTTTTGTAACATTTAAGCGCTACAAAAAGTACATATCAATAATATTTAACATGCTTGAATATAATATACAATTGCACTTTTCTTATGTTCAAATGTCACCTATGATCACTTATAGTTGAAGTTTAAACATCACCAGATATCATTCTTTTGTAACATTTAGACGTTACCATATATTATTGATTTTGTGATGTTTCATCCCATTTTTCAATTACATAGTCATTGTTTTGTAACATTTGAACGTCGCAAATAGTTACTTACTGGTGTCGTTTAAATGTTACTAACATTATACAATTTGGTAACATTTACACTTTTTGTTACATATAATGTTGAAGCATTACCAATTAATTTCTATGACACACCTTTTATAACATCTATTGGTGATGTTTAATAAACGTTACGAAAAGGTCTTCATAACATTTAATTAATGTTAAAATTATTATAATGTAAGTGCAAAGTGCAATTGGTGAATCTTATATGAGTTAAAAAATAGCAAAGAGTTTTCAAAGTTGAATTAGAATATTATGTATAAAAATTATCCCTTGTTTAAAATTTTCAAACTTAGTAAGTTTTATAATTTTAGGATGTAGTTACCCTATCTTATTATTTGTTACGTTAAATTAATAAATTAAAAACCAAAAGCCTAGTGATTAATTAGTTAGAATTTTGTAATCTCTAACTTATAGAGTAATTTTTGTATCATGAGTACACATGTAATATGAAAATTTTATACAATCCCATAAAGTCCCCTTTTGAGTCGTGACAATTGTAATTAGTAAAAGCAAAAATGTCCAATCTATATATCATATTATAATATGATATTTGGTTGCTATGTTGTTAGATCTATTGCGACCAATTATACGAGTTGTTAAATTATTAAGAGAGAGTTACGCAAAACTCTTTACTATCTAACAATATCACTATCTTGAAATGTTTAAACATATCCATGCTACTATAAAATAATTAATTTTTGTATAATAAATATGAATATTTAGAATTTTTTATGTTTTAAATAAAATATAAATTTGCTCAAAAATAATAAAATTAAATATAAATATCCCATCAAGTACATATAATATGTTTGTATGGATAAAAATTTTGGGTTGATTAAAAATAAATGACTTGCAATTTTTTTGTATTTTCATAAAAAAACAATTTGTGTTGTCTGTTTTTTATAAATATATGACTCATATTTTTTAATTTTGTGTAAATTGAACATAGATGACATGTGGTAATTTGTTAGTGATCAATTGTATTATTAAATAATTTACAATAATTTAAAGTAATAAAATTAATTCAAAGTTCCTTAAAAATATATATAGATCAAATAAGAGAGAGAGAGAGAGAGAGAGAGAGAGAGAGAGAGAATAGTAAACAACAGGTGGCTTCCCTTCACTCTTGACGCACCACCAACCTCCAAACAAAATCACATTCTACAGTTCTTGCTCTGTTTGTCGCTTGTGCTACGAAACCTTATTCCTCTTGCAAAACCAACTTCACTTCTCACCAAAAACATTAACAATCAAAATCGACCAACTCGAAACCATCCTCGCGAACTCACGATGGGTTCCCGAGGTGGATTCGGCCAACCCAAAGAATTTATCGATCTCGTCAAATCCATTGGCGAAGCCCGACCAAATCCAAAGAAGCCCTATCTCTGAGGATTTGCCGCAGGCTGTTGAGTTGTTAGGGCAGCAGAAGGAGGCAGTGAGGAAGAAAGCTAAATTACATCGGATTTATCGGAAGTCTCCTTCATCAGTCACGCATTTGATTTCAGATTTCAGGAAAGTGGAAATTTTAACTTCTTTTTTATTTTTTATTTTTTACTTTCTTTGTAGAGAATTAGTTATTAAGGATTAGAGAAGCCAAGAGTTTAGTTTGCATGCCTTGGATGGTGAATTGATGTGCTTTTTTAACTCAATAAGCGTGACTTAAATTGATGGTTAGTGGTAAGAGTATTATTATGTTTTTGGGTTATTTATGTTGTATGGAGATTAATTGTGCACCACCAGTTGTTTACTTCTTATTCATTTTCATTTTTTTTTAAATTATATATATTTTTAAGAATTTTAATTAAACATTATTATGTAAAGTTATTTGATAATACAATTGACCACTAACAAATTGCCACATATTCCTTATATACAATTTACACAAAATCAGAAAACATGGGTCATATCTCTATCAAAAAAGAGGACTTTTTACAAAAGTACGAAAACAAGAATTATTAACTTTTAACTAACCCAAAGATTTTAACATGTTGTCGTTCATTTGTTCACATACACAACGTACGATCACCAATTAGCTCCATCGAAATTCGAGCTGGCTTTTTCCGATATCCTACTGATGTTGGATGTTAAAACTGTAGCATCATAAGAGAAAATTTAAAAAAGTAAATAATATTATTATAATTTAATAGTACAAATATCAGTTCAATATATGAGTTAAACTTAATATCTCTTTCCCAAAATAGAAGTTGGTAAAAACTAATAATAATAAAAAAATAATAATAATGATAAAGAAATCACACATTATGGCACATTGATTTTTCTTTTCTTTCTTTTATTTATTATATTAAAAAAAACCTTATTTTAATTGCTCATATCTAAAATTTGATATCATAAAATTTCAATCATTAAATATATTCACATTGTCAAAACAAATCAAAGCCATTTCATAAAATTCTTAATCACTGCATTCAACTATATATTTATTATTTTCCATCACATATGTTTATATAATTGCTATTCTTTTACTTGTCCATTACTTTAATTTCCTTATTTGAAAAATTCACTACATCTTTTAATTTAAGTTCTTTTATATATACACAATAGGGGTGCAGCTTGGTCGAATTTTATTTAAAATATTTTACATTTTCTAAACTGTTAACGGGTACAGAAATTCAAGGGCCAAGAGAACTACGAATATAAAAGTGTGATCCCGTTGCGTATTCCTTCTTCGTCTTCTTACTTCTTCTCTTCTCTCACACGCCCACTCTTTCCCTTCATTCTCTCTCGAGCCCTGTGTCCTCTTCCTCCTCCTCGTGTAAAATAAAGGCATATAATGTCTAAAATAGTTGAAGATAATAACCGTGCCCATGCAATTAATAGTTTTATAAAGTAACAAGCGATAATTCATATATTCAACAAACTGCACCATGAGTTAGTCCAACACAATTATTATTGAGTAGCCTATAACAGAGAAAATAAAAGCTAAAAACAAAATCTAATATACCAGTTTCACCTACTAAACGAACAAGAGGACTATCACGAGCACCGAACTACATACCGTCGCGTAAAAGTTGAGGACTCTAGAGAAATAGAGCTGCCCAGATGCTTTCATCAACTCCAGTAACAACCGAGAAGTAAGCAACGCGAAACCAATAGTGATCAGAGCAAAATACCTCAAAATCCTTAGCTTGATGTTGCAGGAAGTCAAGAAACCTAACGCCAAGGCTGTTGAGAACATGATTTTACTCGATATCTGAAAATAACCATCGCAGTCCATCTCGATTATCCAATAGTTGTACATCATTTTGTACCCACTCATGGCTAGACAAAATGATAGCAACAATATGTGCCCTCTCATCTTTTAGAACTTGTGCAAGTGTGTGTGTGTGTGTAAAGAAATTAATTAGGTTTTTCTGAGTTGTTGCTGCAATTTCGAAACACTGAGGAGGTATTTGAAGATGAAATCGTGTAAATAGTTGGAAAAAGATTACGTATCCTTTTTTTCTCGTATCAGTTGGATCAAGTCAAACCACTTGGAGACCTCGTTCCGAAAATGAAGTATTTGTTTCTCCATAATCTGTTATATTCTAACTAAGCCGATAGAAGGAACCCCATTTACATATGTGGTCGCATCCAGGTTTTGCTTATTTTTAGGTGCCATCCAGTTTGATTCTTTCTCGAGTGGGAAAAAATAAAAGGAAATAGAAGGTAATAGAATCGGAAAGCAATGTCTTTTTTTGTTAAATTAAATAAAGATGGAAATGAATTGAAATGGGAGAAAATAGGTTCATAAAGTGGCCAAGCAACTTATTGCCCACTTGGGTTCAGTATGTTTCCAGCTTGATTCGGTTTGAGCTTGATTTGTAAATGGACTGAATTCATACTTCCATTTAAACTTGTAGGTTTTGATATATATTATAGATTAAGTATATATAGTATAATATATATTACATATAATTAAAATAGAAAGCTAATACCTATAAAGTATATATAAATAAATAATATTATATGAATTATCGCTTGTTACTTTTTTTTTTTTTTTTTTTTTTTTTTTTTTTTTTTTTTTTTTT
>JAMXBB010000008.1:29484897-29666820 GCA_024138015.1 Lumnitzera littorea
AAAAAAAAAAAAAAAAAAAAAAAAAAAAAAAAAAAAATATATGATATTATAGATATTATATTATGTACATTATATATAATATATATCTAAAATAAAAAACTAATATCTATATAATATATATAAATAAATAATATGAGATAATATATAATATATGACATATAATCAATCAAGATAATTACAAATACATCTCTTTATATTTGCTTTATATGCATTTATCCTCCTTATCTTTGAATTCATACAACAATATCCCCAAATCTTTGAAAAATGTACATTTGTACCCTTAAATGCACTTCTTCTTTTTTTTTATAATATTTGGCAGTCTAATTGCACATGAAATGAACATCAAGGGGTATATTTGCAATTACCATTTTATTTTAAATTTTACCAAGGAAAGATAACACCAAAATGAAAAATTTGATGAATAAAATAAATAAATAATTAAAAAAAAAACAACTCATAGCTAGGATCAAACTCCAAATAGTAGGGTTTTATGATATGGTGCCGCTTTCTCAATTGAATGGAAAAAGATATCCACCTCCTTAATCTATATAAAAGATATAGTTAGCAATTACTCCTTCTTCTTTTTTTTAAATTTTTATGAAGGAAAGATGACATTTAAGAAAAAAAGCTTTAGAGAATAAATAAATGAATGGAAAAGCACGATTCATACCTTGCTCAAAAATTAATTATCTAATAATAAATTTTGAATTTTTTCTCTTTTCTTAAATGAATTGTAAGACCCGTTAACTTGCTTAAACCAAAACATTGATATTAACCCAAACCTTAGGTTCTTAAGGACTTAAAGTGAATTCAATTGCTAACCCCATAGCCTTAAATAACTCTTGATTATAAGAATTGACTAGAGACTCCAATCCATTAGCAGAATTAAAGTTTCCAAAGTTGACAACAATAGAAAGCACTAAAACTAATAGCACAAATTAGATTAGTAAAAGAAGAAAGCTTAGAGTTCTTGCCTTGGACTTAGATTGCAACAATTGGTATTATCATTAAGAGGCCAACCCTATAGAAGGGATAGATTGGAAAAGGAATGACTTGGGAAAGAACTACCTAATGAAGCAAAGTGTGAGCCACATAAAATGAAAGTTACCTAGAGTCAACCAACATGAGTAGTGGCTTTCAAAAGTGAGTGATAATGTTCCAATTCCATATATATATATATATATATATAATAAGCTATAGGAGGTAAAAATTATCAACAAATAGTAAAAAGGATTAGTTACTATAAAATAAAAAGTCAAGACATTAATTATAAAGCATCTACCAACGATTAAAGATAGTAAAAAGTGAGAAAAAGTCCATTTTGCCCCTAAAAGTAATAGTAAGTAGTAAAAAGTAAAAAGTAAAAATAGTATAGCAAATAAGTAAATTAAAAACAAAGTAAAGTAAATAAATAATAAATAAGGATAAAAAGTATAATAACGACTCATGCCCTTTACATATAAGACATCATCATAACATATCCCAAATAAAAGTAAAGAATCTATCTATAAAAGTAAATTATATAATAAAATAATTAAATAGAATACTAAACTATGATAAAAGTATCCTATAAAACATCATAAAATATCCAAGAAATATCAAATCAACTTTACAAGTGTCAAACAATTAATGACATGTCATAAAAATATCCAAAATCTTGTAAGGAAAGTAAACAAAAATTTATAAAAATTGGAAATATCATAAAATGAATAAAATATGTTGATAACTTCTTCAAGAATTTACTAAAATTTGTACACTTGTCCAAAAATTGAAAAATTTTAATGGGAAATGCATAACATTATAAGAAACATTTATCTAATTTTCCATGATTTGTGGACTAGTGTAAAATTTAATATTAATTGTTGGACACTATAAATACCCCTCTCCTCACTTCAAAAATTCACAATACTCAAACCAAGCCTCTAAAATTTGAAAGGAAATTTGTAGAGCTTTGTCATATTCCTTCTAAGAGGTTAGACAAGGTTAGATGGATGGTGATTGCACTTATTGGTGGTTTTGGCCATTTTGTTGTTTTCGCTTCAATAATTTTGGACCTTTCAATCTATGTTTTTTCCAAAGAGTGTTTTTACTTACAAGTACTCTATAACTTGCCCTCTTACATTAATTTTCCTAGAATTAATTATCCATCTTTATTATTTTTAATAATTTTTCCAAATGTCTACCCATTTTGTTAAAAAGTGTCTATTTTAGACAAAAATCACAAAACCCTATCTATTAACTTCCTAAAATCCCTAAACTTTTTCCTATGCTTTCTTATATCTAATATGACATTTTGATTCAATCCTTGATAATTATTAAATTATTTTCTAATTTTCTCAACATTTTGGCCTAATTTTCACTTACAATATTAAGTATACGATGAAATCTATGATATATAAATACTCCTAAATAATAACCACTACTAATTATCATATATTTTAAGTTTTCCTATAGTCTTATGTTACCCTTTATAAGAGTTATACAATAATAACAATACCTTATCTTAATTCTTTTACACTAATTATCCTAAAACTACATTCTGAAATCTTTGTGTGTATGTGTGTGTGTGTGTGTAAACTATATGTTGCAATTACACTTTTTTTTATAAAAGTTAAGATTTCTTTTAGTAAATATTTATTATTGCTTCTTTTATAAGTATTTAGTGAAATAATAAGATCTATGGAATAATCATAAGTAAAAGTTTATTAATTTATTAATGCGACAACATAATATAACTAAACTACTACTAATAATGAACTTTTTCTATGATTTCAACATAATTTTTCAGAGTGCATTAGACAACTTCATACTAGGTAAGTCGCCTGCCTTACGAAACTTCTTAATGTGTTAACAAGGAGTTGTAAACCATTATATTGCTTATGCTTGTAAATTAGTTGTATGTGCATATGTAGTGAATGCGAATGTAAGAATTCTGCTTGATGATTTGTGCTGCTCGCTTAAATATATACTATTTTCATATGGTACTGAATCACTGTTTAATCACCCAATTAACTTAACTAATGTAATATTTGACCCTAAAAATTATACATGTATAGCATAATCACATTTTTCATTTTTCTATCAACACCACCCATACGATGAGAAAATAAGGAGTTTCCTTCTTTCAACCCTATAAAACTAAATAACAAGAGAGAAGGTTACCTTTCAGGTTTGAAAGTATCAAGTAGAATAGTGCGCAATTGGGTATAAAGAGGACGAAGAGTCTATTGCACATCTTCGAATTAATGGAAAACTTAGGCCTACTAAGTAGTGAGTTATAGTAAAACTCCTTGTAACCCAAGCTAAAGTAAGGTTATTTTCTCTAATCTTACAATCAGTCAATGTTATGCAAATAACACTTTAATTGTTGCATTGCACTCTAAAAGGACTTGCTTACCTTACTTGTTTACGTATATTTCTTATCCTTTTCCACTTATTAAGTACATAATTTCGCTCATACCCTTATAGTTATTATTTTGCAAGTTAATTCTACAAAAGCTTAGGATAGGAATACCAAGTGAGGTTCAATCAACAGAAGCTGACTAACCATTTTGCTAAGGAATCTAAATAGAAACTTTAAGGTGAAGGAGGCATTGTTTTTTAGAGTTATTAGTGGGCATACTTGGTTTCCACTAAATACAATAAGCTCAAATGTAAAACCTTATGTATATCAATGGTGTAATGGTAACTATAAGTCCTAAGCTATCATCGACCATTGGTATTACGGTAGGACTGTTGAGATATTGGCACCTAAGGTGTGACATAAATAATATTTTTTTACCTTTTTTCTTTTTTACTCTTCAACCTTTTTTTCCTTAATTTTACTTCATTTGCGCTTAGCCTCCTCATTTTTAAAATCATGCTCTTAGACCCTCATATATTTTAAGAATATGCATTTTGACTACTTTTACAAGCTACATGCTCATAAAGTAGATAAAAGGGCATATTTACAATTTGCCCATTCCAAAAATTAATATATCTATATAACATATATAAATAATATGATATGAGATAATATATAATATATATGATATATAATCAATCTTTATTCACTATTCATTAATCTATTTATTCATATATTTTATTCTTGTTGTATATTTGGCTTCATGAGTTTAAGTTTATTTCATATCATAAGTTTATAGAAAGGAACCATTTGCAAGCTATTCAAACTTGATTTGTAAATACGTTAAGCTAAAGTTCAAAACAAAGCTTGTTTATCTAAATGACCCAAACTCGACTATTTTTTAAAGAGCCGAGCCTATAATTTCAGAAGCTTAGCTTGACTAAACTCTTTTATAATCATAGAAGGAAATGAGTAAAGAGATTTATGGTTTGAGCTCTATTTCATTCAATGTACCTCCTGCTATATATTATTTCCAATTTGATACCTTTTCATCCACTTGTAGGGAGTAATTACTAACCAGGTTTGTCTCTCCATGTTTGATTTTTACTTTTCAGTCTTCAAATGATAACTAATAAAATTGAAATTTAATAGCTAATTAAGTAAAATCTCCTAAGACATTAGTTATTTATTAGTTATACCATGAATGGTAATTATATTCTCATGGTACAAATGTTTAAACTTATTGCATGAATTGTTAGGAAATAACAATCATGTTAATATTATGAAAATAAATGAAAATCATTAAACAATCGATTGTCTTGTCATTTATATATTTTATAGCATTACTAATAAATTGATTTTGTAAAGCCATCAATATATGTATATATATATATATATATATATATAGAGAGAGAGAGAGAGAGAGAGAGAGAGAGAAAAGTTATGTTTATATCATATTATTCCTTTCACTCTACTAGTAATTTTTTTTTTCTTTTTACGATTTGTATTTGATAATAACATTTGTATAGGTCTTATGTATTATTCTCACTTTTTAAATAAATTGATAGCCAAAACTATCAATTTGTTAGTTTCCAAAAACTATGTAGTATATGAGTAGAGTTGAGGAAAAAAGATTTATTAATATTAATATGCAACGTGCTTAAGTAAGTAGTGAACAAATACTAATGATATTTAAATAAATCATAGTGTTAGTGGTTACTTTTTGAGAATTATAATTTACATTTTCTATGTGTTAAAATGTGTAATATATTAAAGTTTGTGAAAATTCAACATATATCATAGATTAATGGTAGGTTTTGAGCATTGCATGCTCATGTTATGACATAACTACGTCATAGGCTATTCACATGCTTCGGTTTCGAGTATCAGTACTAGTGAAACAAACCTATAAAGCTGTCATTAAAAATTACTAGTATTTATATTTATATTATGCTGCTCTATGGTTTCATATATTATTTTTATTTATCTAAGTGTTTTTATGATCCATATTTATTGATGCAAAATTTACACAATCTTTTTGTGTTCATTTAAAGTATAGTCCCTAATGATTAGGTAAAAAAGTATTTACTTTTAGAGAAAATTATACTATTAATTCTCAAACTTTACTGCTTTTTTCTAATTGAGTACTCGAAGTTTTTTTTTTATTTCATTCCTTAAACTTTCTAAAAGTTTGTAAATGAGTCATTCATTAGTGAACCGTTAGTTTTTCCATTAATAAATGACTATTTTACATACTTTTGAAAAAATTTGATGACTAAAATAGAAAAAATAAAAATTTAAGGACTTGATTAGAAAAAATGGTGAATTTTGAAGATTAAAAGTAAAAAAAGTAATTTTCCCCTTTATAGGATCTATATTCTTATTTATTTTTCATTTACAACCTATGCTTATAATATATATATATATATATATATTTTCCTTCAAGACATGGTTTTTAACACTTGTAACATAGAAAAACAAAGATCCTAATTTTGCTCATTTCTAAAAACTTAGGTCTTAAAATGAAGAAAAAATGAAAAAATAAAATAAAATTTTGTAACAAAAAGGTAAGATAAAAAGTTTTAGTATTTTCAATGTACTTTTTTCATTTCAATTGACAAATACTTTAAATGATTGGTGATCCATTTTATCATTCATAATAATATCAAATTGCATTTAGTTTTATAATTTTTTTACATTTACATATAAAAATAGTCTTTTTTTTTCCGACTATATTACATATTACAACAATTTAGGAGAGGAAGGACCTAAACCTAGTCTATCCCTTTAGGAGACTAGTGTTATATAAACAATTGTACAACTTATTTGATACTTATTCTAACTATCAAATTAAATAAACAATAGTGAATATAATTAATTATAATATTTAATTTAATGACACTATATAAAAGTAGTTCGTATAATATTATACATTTTTAAATTATAAAATATAAATAATGGTGATATTTTTAGTAAGATAAATAATTTTTTTACCACTATTTTGTCATATAACAGAATTAGCTATTCCGATACATTAAGTTGTAGTCTTTTTTTTTTTTTTTTTTGCTAGAAAAATTAATAAATGATCAAAAGCAAAAAGAGAAAAAGTTGCACTTTAGTCCTCAAACTTTGCCATTGCCACATTTTCTAATTAAGTCTTTAAACTTTTATTTTTTCTATTTCATTCCTTAAACTTCTCAAAGTTTATAAAAGAGTCATTCGTTAACGAAAAAACTAACGATTCATTAATAGATGACTCTTTTGCAAACTTTTGAAAAGTTCAAAAACTAAAATAAAAAAAAAAATAGAAGTTCAAATACTCAATTGAAAAAAGTAGCAAAGCTTAGGGATTAAAAGTATAATTTTCCCTTTTTTTTTTTTAGTGATCTACAAAGTGTACAGAGCATCCATAATCATTTTTAAAAAAATAAGGAAATTGTAAGTTTCATTTTGATTGTAAAATATTCCTTTCGTATATATAAAATACATTATAAGCATAATAACAAGTAGATATTTTCTAGCATTGACTTAAATTAGGTTTATCTAGTTGTATGATTTTGCATTTATTCATATTTATAATGTATATAATTAGTAGTTAAAGAGTCCATGCAATGTGTGGAAACAAAACCTCTACAACAAAATAGAATTTAATACAAGAAGATATAGAACTCTAAAATATGTATATTTGTATTTATATGAAAAATATAATACACTAAAAAATATAATCATATTTTTCCATAATATGGTAACTTTATCTATGATTTTTTTTTTTTTGGGCCATGATATGCTTTATATCATCATATTATTTTATTTTATTTTTTTTCAAACATACTCCTTTAGAAGATATAAAAGTATAAAAAAAAATTATATTTGATGTATTTTTTGACATTAGATTAGGTTAGGTACCGCTAACTAAGTCAATTATTTTTACTTATTTAAGTGTGAATTTAGGATTTCATATCTAGCAAGTCAAATTTTATTGATTAACAAAGATTGAGAACATATAGTATGAAAAACTCTTTCAAAAAATAAATGAGAAGATATTATGGTTACATATGACAGAAACGTAAATTTAGGATTTCTATGGGTAAGCAGATAACCCTATTCAATTACTTGCTTACTTGCTTATTATTGTTCTCTAAACCTTTATTCCATAGTAATAAATCACATAATATCTAAATCAAGAATGCATAAAAAATAATTAATACAACCTTTGAAAGAATTCCAAACTCTAACTCAAGATCAAACATTACTCCTATTACTTCCGATATTAAATTCCAAAAGCCACTCTAAAAGATGTTCTTCTCCTCTTGTAAACCCTAATTCGAACGTAATAAGAAAGAACTTTATATTCTCCATTGCTTGTTTGTGAGGCTATTGTCTATTTATAAGTGTAGGGAAACTTCTAAACTTCAAATCTTTACAAAAATAAAATATTCACAATCTATGGAATGACCATGCTCAATGACTATGTTCGTGATCCTTACCCATAGTTCTCTCTAAACACCAATTCTGCCTTCTTTTCTTGCTCTTCTAGCCATGATTTCAATTCATGTTCATTATTCATGGGTGTAACCCTTTCTAAGGCTTTAAAAATAATCTCCACATCTTCTAAAACTTTGCCCAAAAATCATCAAACTCTTCAAATCAATCAAATGAAGTTTAAAATCAAAATATAAATAAATCAAACATCAAATTTAATATAAACACTTAGAAAATTGAATAAAAGCATTGTAAAATTAACCATAAAATATTTACATTTGCACATTCATCACTCAACTTCCCTTGTGCTCTCGTGTAGTGCATGCTCTTAATTGGTTTCACCTTCAAGTATTTATGATCTCCTACTTAGAACTTTACCTCTCACCTCTTCAAGTCCACCCAACTTTTCTGTCAATTCTGGGTCTCTTTCATTTTTTATTTTTTATGACTACTTTTTCAACTACTTCTTACACCAAGTTGACTCCTAAAGCCAACTTCTCAACATCATCCCAAAACAATGAGAATCTTCACTTTCTTCCATATAGGGCTTCATAAGGAGGCATATGAATACTTAAGTAGAAACTATTGTTATGAGCAAACTTGAATGCATGTTCTAACTTCCTTTAAACTCTATAGCACGTGCCCTTAAGATGTCCTCTAGAGACTGTATAGTCCTTTCTGATTGTCCATCTGACTGTAGGGGATATGCAGTACTAAAGTTCAATTGAGTACCTAAATGCTTTTGTAGGCTCCCCTAAAACTTAGACAAAAACCACATATCTCTGTTAAAAGGACACCATGAAGTCTTACATTCTCCTTTACATAGATTTAAGCCAATTTTTCTAAAGAATATGTCACACTAGTTGGGAGGAAGTATCCAAAATTAGTAAGCCTATTAACAATCACCCATAGAGCACCAAATCTAACTTAAGTCCATAGCAATTTGCTCATAAAATCCTTGGTAATTTGTTCTCACTCGAGAATAAGCAACGACTGTAATAGTCCTCTCGATCTTTGGTGCTTAGCTTTGACTCTTTAACACACTTCACATTTGATCACATGATTAGCTATATCTTGCTTCATGACATTACACCAAAAAATTCTCTTGAGATCCTAGAACATCTTTGTTCCTTACGGGTGTACTGAATAACTAGAGTGATGGGCTTCATTCATGACTTCTCTTTAGAGGGATATATCATCTAGTACACATAACCTACTTGGCATGTGCATAGTCCCTTTTTCATCAATGCAAAAATCCGAGTACTTCCCACTCATTATCTCTTCCTTTGCTCTCATCAAGGTGGGGTCACCTTGATGGGCTTCTTGAATTCTCTCCATTAATGTAAGCTCAAAGACCAAGTTCAATAATTCAATATTTCCAATAGCCTAAGAATATTCCATGTTGGATCTTTCAAAGTCTGTAATCAACGATATTCCATGTTGGATCTTTCAAAGTCCTTAATCAACTCTCATTGATAAATGATAGGTCACACCTAGAACAAATAAGGTTGGTTGTATCAGGGTGGGTTCAAGCTTGCAAAAAGCTTGAAATGAAAAAATGGTGCACAAAAATAGGAAAGAATCAAGAAAAATTCCTACAAATGATTCTAAGGATATGGCATACCAAGGAACAACAGTAGACTTATGAACCAACTCAATATAATGCATAAGTTAGTCTAGTGAGGTCACTCGCCACCTAACCTTATTTAAGGGTTAAGATAAGAGTTAAAGAGAGTAAGCACGAAATGACTTATGAAAGGAAGAACTTAGTATACTTAATGATGGTAAGATAATTTGTGACTAAAATGTACAAGGGTATTTATACTTATGATTCTAGGCCAACCTACTAAAAATGGAAAAGACTAAAAAGGTTATTATCCAAACTAAGTAAAATACAAGAAATAGACAAGGTATAAAAGAAAAATCGAAGAATAGAAACTTCTGTTGTAGATTCCATCACGTAGATGGTAAGGATATGCGATTGGCGATTACTACATGGGCTTCTGTAGAAGCAGGAAAAAAGGTATGATGAGGTTTTGATAATGTTGAGTAAAATTGCAGATTCTTTTAGGGTGAATTCAGCTCATGGTTTGGTAAACTCGAAAGCAGATTGGGCAAGTTCATGGTCAAGTGAGCCTAACTATCATCTGAGTGTTCTTTAGGTTGGCATTCAAAGACAATCGATAAACATAGAGAGTTCGACTCGAACATGGTAGTAGGTTTATAGCTTAAAGTAATCTAGACTCTTTAAGTAAAGGTCGAAAGATAATACACTTGGCCATGCTCTTAAGACCTTGAGGTCAAGATCGGGTTAAAGGTCTGGTGGTTCAATTCCTATCATCCCCTTTGGGCTGATTGGCATTTGGGATCAAATCCACTTGTTCCTTACTATGTTCTTCTTTTGGTCGATAGGGGCTAAGGTCAACAATATTGAATACATTAGACACTCTAAAGTCTTCTAGCAACTCTAACCGATATGCATTGTTATTTATCTTTTGGAGTACCCTGAAAGGTCCCTTAGGTCAAGCAAACAATTTGTTCTTTCTCTTGTTAGGAAATCTCTCTTTGCTTTAGTACAACCATACTTAATCATCAGGTTGAAACTGCTTAGTTTTCTTTCCTTTACCTTTCTCTTTTACTTTTTTGGCAACTCAGTCAATGTGCTAAGTAATGCACTAGTAGATATGTCGGAGGGACTTAACTCAAGTTCTCACTTCTAGATCTTCTTGGTTAGGTGATGGCACTAAGGTGTGATCAAGGGGAAGTTCTAAGTTGAAGCCATAGATGACCTCAAACGATATGTTTCTAGTGGCAGTATGCACTATCCTATTGTAAGGAAATTTTACTATAGGTAAACATCTTCCCCACTACAAATCGGAGTAGTGAACCCAAGGTATGGTTAACAACCTCTGTTTGACTATCAGTCTAAGGATGGAAAGTAGTGCTAACAAGTAATTTTGTTCCCATCCAATGTTAGAGAGTCTTCCAAAAATAGCTCAAGAATTTTGGGCCTCAATCCAACATCACACTCCTTAGCACTTCATGCAAGCGAACAATTTCTTACATAAACAAAGAAGCAATAGTCAAAGCATCATTGGTTTTAGTGTAAGGCACAAAGTGTACCATCTTACTAAATCTGTCCATGATAACCATTACAAAATCTTTGCCTCAAGCAATTCGAAGTAAATCGAAGACAAAGTCCATGCTTAGATCAACCTATTGTCTCATTGGGATAGGCAGAGGCATTACTCTCCCTTATTTAATTTGACTCTTTACCTTCTTATAGGTTACACAACCCTCAACCACACGATGCACATCTCGCCTCATCTTAAGCTAATGAACCTCATATTCAATAGCTCAAACGCCCTTTTCTCTCTAAAGCTTCTAGAAAGTCCTCGATTATGAGCTTCTAGAATGCAGCCATTAGAAGTACCTAAACTTTCTTCTTTCTTCTTTTCATTTTAATACCTAAACTTTAAATTTGTCAATTTTAGTATCCTAGCTTTTCAAATAAGACAAATTAGTATTTCTATTATAACGACCGTTATAAAGTGTCACACCCCAAATAATGGAGTTGTAACAGTCATATCGTGTAAGCCATCCTAAGCTAGAAACTAACCTTACAACTACAATCTTAGACCTAATTTACATCAGGCGTACTGGACTCTACCATTTTGAAGCATCCAATTCAACACGTTTTTGTTATAAACTTCTAGAATAATCTTTCGAAATAATTTATTAAAAATAAACTAGTAATTTGACTTTGCAAAAAGAGTGGTAATAAATCCTATAGATACCTATCATTTTATATATAAACTAGAATATTAAAAATTACTAAGCCCCTTAAGGAGTCCTTTGTAGTTTTCCTTAAAAGTTAGGAAAGTCAATACTAAGTATAATAACCAATTGTTTCTTGTTAAGCCTCACTCCCCGTCACAGTTTACTAATACCTTGGTTTTGGGCAAGTACTTGTAATCTATTTGGAACTTGCATAACTTGCTTAGTAAGTGGGATGGAGATAAAAATATGCATTTAACACATCACAAGCAGGGTTTTCAATCAAGTTAGTTAGATGCAGTATATATACAAGCAAATGTCATTGCTCGATATTATTCAATCCGTCATGAGATCAAAGGAATTGTGCCCACTTTAATCCGAGTTGAGGAGTTTAATATCACGCACTCGCGAATCGAAAGTAAACCAAGGCTTATGTAATGAAGAACACTCTCCTCCTATGACCACCTTCAAACCATGGCCCTCAACTTTGCCATAACCTCCTCTCCTATTACTTAGTTCAACTAAGATGAGGAAAGAACCATTTTGGCTATACTCATCAAAGGGAGTTCGTATTTGGCCTAAAAATCCTAACTATTACCCTTAGTAAGTTGCGATGCATGTCAGATTCGATGTTAAGTTAAGTTTGAGTTAGTTCATTTTTAGAGTAATCATTCAAGCTCAAACAATTCAAATATAACAATGTTCACAAAACAACTATAACATGAAGCTCAACTTCCATCACAACAAACGAATCTCAAACACAAGCGCTGCACACACGTAACCAGCTAGCTATAATCACAAGAAAATACATATCAAAATTTTTAAATATTCTGAAATAATATCCCAAAATACTATAAAGCATTTATCCCACTTACTTGTACTATTACTCACTCTAATAGATTTGTACTATCAACATTTCGCTCCTTTTAGAAATCGTATATATATATATATATATACAAAACCTAGATAACGCTTTCGTAAGATTTACGAAAATATTAGGATTTTATCTAACTCTTTGTATTATTGTATAACTTGGCTAAAATACTATTTATGAAGTTATATACATGAATATATTCAAGTATATTATTCATAAATGGTGAAATATAGTTATATTTATATATGTACTTTATTATAATTTAACTATACAAGTTATGTTAAATTAATGAATATTAACAATATAGATAGTTACATTTTTACCTATAACATATTATTTCAATCATATCGAAATGTTCATCTCATCGATCAAATTATATTTCAATTAAGAAAAAGTCATCATAGGATGATAAAATTTGTAATATTAAAAATTACCTACTTTATTGTCTAAAATTATCCAATTTTAGTAAAATTACTATCGTTAAGTTTGTACAAACTTAATGATACACAATACAGGTTTTAACTAAAGAGATGACTTCTAAAAGGTATTTTTAGTTTCTATTATATATATATGTATATATATTTATATATATGCTCCTATAACAAGCATTATCATATTATATAAATATGCTATATTTTATATAATTTCCTAACAGAACTTAGGAATATATATAATATCTAGCCTTAACACACATGTATCGTAGTCCAAGTCATGTAATTATCACAAAATATGATGGAAACTTATCCTAACTAGATCTAACCAGTATAGATATGTATGGGTTTTGTTCAAATATTTAGCCTAATATCATTAAAAACATGCATCGGTTAGTAATTTATACTATTTAACTAGGAAAAATTCATAATAAATAGCTTAGGACATGACATAATTCCAAAAAAATTTCTATAGACTCGTAAAAATATAGGAAATTCAACCAGCAACTTGTTTCTTGCTATTAAGTTTATCGCTTATATACAAAAAATTACATTTTTGCCCTAAATCATAATTAATTAAGCAAATACTACAATTTTTATGCCAAATTAATTTCAACCTATCCTGACATCATTATGAACATCTAGAACTAATTTGATTCTAATTTCATCAAAAATCAATTTAATTCACAAATTACCCTATTTTTGCCATTTTTTAGGGCCTAAAAATGCAATAAATAGTAACTATACATAAAATTAAAATTGACTATTTAGAAATAAACTACATGTATTATGTATTCTATAGAAAAATTTTGATCTTGAAATAACATCTTTTAGTAAATTTATTTTAAATTTCAAAATTCAGATAAATATTGTATTTGTTGAGAAAGTATATAAAATATTCATTTTTTTGAAAAAATAAATTTACAACATGAAATTCAATCTAAAATAACTTAGAAATAATTTTTTTTTTTCAGAATTTTTCTCACTAATTTAATATTTTTATAAATTACATGAAAAACAAGATAGAATTTTGAACCTAGAGTTCATCGAAGCTTCAATTACTGTTGGTCGGTGGGCATATGTCGACTAGTAAGGGCGTAGGTGGCTTTACCTAGATCCGACAAGGCTCCATGTCAAGTCACTAGTTGGTCAAGGAACCATACTAGGTCAGTACTTTGCTCTATTTTTCTATTTTTTTCCTTAGTTTCCTAAAATTTCTCATGAATTTTTCTTTGAGTGTTTTAGGTTCCTAAATGCATAAAATGAAGTTAAGAGTCATATTTATACTAAGTTGGGTCTGTTAGGATTTTTCCCAATAATTATTTTAATTCACTTTTTCTTCACAAAATTCCAAGTATGAGGTGTTGAATTCTTAGAGATTTGCTTTTAATTCATCAATTCAACTATTTCCCAAGTTGTCACAGTAGTTTCCAGATTTTCCCAATTAATTTAGATAAGTTTTGTTGATTTTTTGGAAAAATATTAATATTTTATGTATATTATATTAATATTTAGTAATTTTGCTAATATATGTGTATATATCCTATATATATTACATGTAATGAGTAATTACATGCATATAATCATATTTCTAGCATGTCTTCTATTTTTAAGATATATATTTCTTATTTAATCTTGTGAATTTATCGTTTATTATATATAATTATATGATTTTAGGTATATTTATTATATATATCGAGTATATTCATAAAAGTACATGTATATTCATGTAGTATATCATGTTATATTATTTCCTTTTATATCTCAAATAACTTATTTCTAAAGTCTCATTACATTTCAGGCTTGGTTTTAGGAATTTTGACAGGTTTTACACTATATTAAATAACTATACTTATAAGGCTAAAATTGGGATTTTATTAATTTATTTTTAAAATCAAACTTTACTGGGTCACTTTTACTAACTTNTTCTCTAGTATTTCATTAACTTGCCTCCAGAGGTCGGCAACTTACTTAGGATTCATCTAATGAGCAAACTTGTTTGCCAAGATGGCACCAGGTATCAAGTCAATGTAGTGTTCAACTCCTCAAAGAGGGGGTAGTCCTTTCAGCAATCGTTAAAGGAATAGGTTAGCATATTCTTCTAATAATTCTTGCACCTCATTAGGCAGTTCAATTCGCTCCCTTAACTCCAACAATCTTCTGATCAATCAAAAGGGTAACACATTGGCCTTAATGGCTTCTCAGAGCTTGGTTAGGCTTAGAAATAATGTCTTCTTAGACATTCAGCTAACTTAGCCTATAAATTGCTTAATTGGCATGGAGCCATAAGGTTCAAAGTAATCTTTTTTCCATCCTTCTCAAAAACATATATATTTCTAAACCCATCATAGATGACTCTTCAATCAAATATCTAAGGTCATCCTAATAGTACATAGGATGCATACATATGCAGTACATCATAAAGAATTTCATCAAAATAATTTTCAATTGAGATCGGTAACAGCACTTGTTAAGTGACATATAATACTCCCTTATCATTTAACCAACGCAGTTTCTATGGCCTTAGATGTGTTAGGGTTAGCAATTTGAGTTTCTTAATCAAGTTAATAGATGCTATATTAGTAAAACTCCTACATTCCACAATAAGTGTACACACTTGTTCATTCACCTTATAGGTGATGTGGAACAGGTTCTTACGTTGTTCTTCTTAAACTAATGGTTTGATGTTCATTGCTCGCCTAACGACTAAGGTCAATTTGTCTAGAGCCTCGGCAAACACATTCTCCTTAATTAACTCTTCATTATCCTGGACATTTGCCTTCAGTTCTTTTTCCTCGAGTTCCTCATCTATACTGTCAACCTCAATCTTCGAAGCATCATCTTTGATAATCATAGTTTGTCTATTTGGACATTGGACGGCCATGTGCCCAAACCCTTGACACTTCAAATATTTGATCTGGCTAATCTTTCGTCTAAACCCTTGTCCTCTCTTAAATGTCATCAGTTGTACTTTACTGTCACTAGATCAGCTTCTCTACTCAATTCTAACATTTATCCTTCTACTTGGCTCAATACTGCATTGAGCTTGGTGACTACCCTGAACAAGTTGGTCAGGTTAGATAGGTTAGCTCAAAAGAGGTCGGCTTGGCCTATTCCTCCTATACCTCTCTATTTATTAAGCAATTTGATGCCCTTATCCAATGTGATAAAATTCTGCAATTATACTAAATCTCATATATCTAACCTCAATCCAATTAAGAATCTAGATATTATACAGGCTAAAGGCTTATTGACTTTACATCAAATCATAAGCATTTAAAACTTTTATACATACCTATCGACAGTATGGTTCCCTTGCCTTAACTCTTAGAGTCGAGCAAAAGTGTCCTGCTAATAAGTATCTAACACAAATCTAACTCTAAGAACCCTTTTCACCTCTAGCTATGTATTAACCTCTCTATACCCATTTTATCTTTGTATGGTTTGAAAATTTTTCCACTACATTATAGCATACCCTAAGAATTTTATAGTAACAGTTCTCAATTTCTCATGGTCCTTACATTGATGGTAGTCAAACACTCGTTCCACCTTTTCTCCCCAATCAAGATAGTCATCAACATCTCTAGAACCATTAAAGCTTGTAATCTGAAGCTTTAAAAGTTCAGCAGCTTAAGGTGCACATGCTTTCTCTTCTACTTCCCTATACTTTTCCTCATTCTCCTCTTCCCTTCCTCCCAAATCTAATCTCCTCTGCACATTGCCTCCTACTCCTTTACCTCAGACTTACTGAGCTAGGACTTTTCCTTAGGCAAGTTAAGCATTAGGGACAACGACACCAACTTTAAGAGCATCCCAACGGTGCTGTAGTTAGCTCCATTAGGCCGGGACACTAACGCATAAACAGCTTGAGTTAAATCAACTATCAATTGAGTCATCTCATCAAACCGTTCATCAAAACTTCTAGGGTATTCTAGGTTTGTCGACTACTCTGGACAATACCACTGTTATTGTCTCCAATGCTAGTGTTAACACTCAAATTAGTCATTCTTTACTCAATTTTTTGTGTTTGTAGTAATCAAACAATACTCATATTACTTAGGAAACAATACATGTACAACCTTTAATCAGTCAACATACTAACTTCATAGAAAATACATAGATACTACTTGCTCTGTTTCTACATCTTGAAACAGAGTATACCAAAGCACTTCAATAGTCATCACACAGCAACAAGCCACCACTTCTATTTACTCACAAAAATACTCACAACTAGTTTAAACATAACCTCAACACCTACTTCGCTACCTAATACACTTAAAACACAAATGACAGTCAAAGCAACAATACAATACACCAGTTACTTACTCAAAGTGATCCTCCACTCTAACACCAAGATGATAGGCTACGTCAAGAATAGATAAGGTTGGCTATATGAAGGTGAGTTTAAGCTTGCAGAAAACTCGAAATGAAGAAAGGGTACACGAAAATAGGAAAGAATCAAGCAAAAATCTTATGAATGATCCCAAGGATATGATGCAGTAAGGAACCTCTGTAGATTCACGAATTAGCTCAATATGATGCATGAGTTAGTCTGATGACGTCACTCACCATCTAACTTGCTTAAGGGTTAGGATAAGAGTTAAAGAGAGTAAGCATGAAATCTCTCATGAAGGGAAGAACTTGGTATATTCAATGATGGTAAGATGATGTGCGACTACAATTTACAAGGGTACTTATACCCGTGATTCTAGGTTAACCTACTAAAATGAAAAAGACTAAAAAGGGTATTGTCCAAACTAAGTAAATTACAAGAAATGGATAATTGTGTAAACAATTATCATAAGCATGATTATATTACATAACCGCTTGCTTTCCTTACATATCAAGAGAGATGTCAAATTAGGCCTTAGTTTATGAATGCATACAACTTGGCCTTAGGTTTTAGGTCTAGAGTTAAGATTTGGGTATTGGGCCTTCTTTTAGTTTCTTGGTCCTTTATTTAAGTATTTTAAGTGAACTTTTCAAATTTAGTCAGTTTTCAATTGGGCCTTAGATTCACTTTATAGATAAAAATTGGGCCCTTTCCACTCTTTTCTTATGTTAACCTCAAGTTAGGCCTATAAGGCTTTCCCCAAGTGTCTAATTAGGCCCAATAGGTTGTTAATTGACTTATTTTGGGTACACTTATGCTACAAGTTAGTTTAGTTTTGTTGGCTTACAAGCTCCATTTTGGGTCTTTACAATAGGATTTGGGCCTAACTTTTATTTTAAGGCCCTAAGCCTAACTTCATGTGTTCTTTTAGGCCTTAACTTAGTATAAGCTTTCTAAATTCTTCATTTTTCAGAAGTGTCCAGATCTAGTCATTGTCTTTTATTGGGCTTCTAATTAAGTTTTAAGAGTCCAAATCACCATTTAAGCTAATTTAGGCCTATAATCCATTGTTAACCTAATAAACTTTAATTAAGTCCTACCCCTACATTATCACTAATCAATGACATTCTTAAGTTAATAAACCAAAAGTTATACTTGTTCCCTATTCCAAAGGTTGCATCCAAGGGGGGTTTCTTACGTTTGCAACCAACTTTCACACAACTCTTCATTTTATGTACATTATCTAACTTTAAGCTAAGTTTTTTACTAAAAGAAATCAATTTTATCAACAAATAAGTGTTGATGGTGAAGAAAACATCCCCTACATGGGGGAACATGTAAGTTACATGGGGGGCTCTTTGGTGTTTTCTTGCTCATTTCTACCAATACTTACTTATTCCTACATATTCATGCATATTAGTGATTTTACTTAACTAGAGTCTCATGATAACTATAGTTTCATGTAACATAATTATCCATGGTTTTCTACACTATATTACTTTACTATACTTATTTATAGAAGTTTTAGAACCTCGAATATAGTACAAGTTATAAACTCTAAGGAAACAAGATGGTTGTGTTTACCTTTAAGAGTTGAAGTAGAGCTCTCCCTTTTTCCTTATTATGTTGTGAGCTAGGGGAGTGCTACAGGTGTGTGTGTATGGAAAAAGGGTAGGGAGTTGAGTAGGGGATTTGTGGTAAGTGGTAATGAAGTGAGACTAACTAACGATGAGGGTGCTAATGGTAGTTGGCAGTGTGGGAATAAGGTAAGTGTTGAATAGTTTGTTGAGAGAGTTTTTGAAAGTGTAGAATTTATTTAAGTGAGAAAAAATATAAAAGAGGATGGGGAAGAGACTTACTGGCGCATGGAGTGAGGAGGGGATAAGGGTGGTTTTAATTTGACAAAATGTAAGGCTCTTTTTGGAGACCACATGTACCCTTCTTGCTCTTTGCTAATTTGGGGAAGATTTTGTCCTCCTAAAGGACACTTATCCTTTAATTTGTCTAACTAATCCCTTGGCATTTTCCTACTAATGATCCTTATCTTCTTGTTAATTAAAATGTAATAAGAGTTGGTTATAAGATTAGGATGTAATTAAGATAATTAATCTCAATTAAGTATACGTAATTAAAGTTGGTTTAATGTTTTTTTATATCTTATCAATTTTTTATTTAATCTCATAAGGTTTCCAAGCATCCGAGACTATTTATAGTTATTGAATTCATGTACATGATAGGTATCTAAGGTTCCTTAGTTATTCAGTTAGCGAAATTGATTACATTAAGCGAGTGATTTTGCTATTCAATTAGGGTTCCTTAGTTATCTTAAGGTTCTGTGTCATTTAACTAAGGTTTTTGTAGATCTTCTAGGGTCTATAGATGTTTTAGGGTTTCCCACTTATTAAGGTTTTTAGGGTCTTATATGTACAGTTGAGGTTTTAGGGTTTTACTTCCTCTAGGGTTTTTCAACTTGTTATTTAGGGTTTATTCATTTTATTTAAGATTCTTACCATTGTATCCTAAGTGATTCTTGGGATTATCTATTGACTCTCTTGACCAACATCGCATTTGAATCCAAAAACCCACAAGGTCTACACTTACCTTGACCTTCCTAGGCTCCAATAGCTTCGAGCTTTTAAGATACATAGTCACTAAGCTTTAATACATTGTGTCTGACCTTCTAGTTGTAGTACCTCATTGCCTTATGCTAATGGGCAACAACTCTCTTATTGGCTATATCTTGAACCTCCTCGATGGTATTAAGGGTGTCTTGGATGTCGATTCTGTTGACTACGGTATCAAAGTTATGAGTCTAGATGTTAGGCAACTCAAGCTCAGTTGGAAGTATAACTCCAATGCCAAAGGCTAGAAGAAAAGGCATTTCCTCAATTATAATCCTATAGATGGTTCGGCAGTCTCAAAAGATAAGGTAGAGTTCATCCACACTCTTCTTCAGAATCTTAAGGATGGTCTTATTAGCTGCCTCGGCTTATCTGTTGGTCTAGGGATAGGCCATTGAGGTATAATGGATGTTAATGTAGTACTTCTTGCAAAAAGCATGAAACCTCAAGTTATCAAATTAAAGCCCTTTGTTTTGTAATAATCATTTAAGGTACGTTAAAGTGAGTAAAGATGGAGTTGATGATGGACTCCATGTTCTTCTCTGTAATCTTAGCTATGACTTCTGCGTTGATCCACTTAGTGAAGTAATCCAAAATAATGATTATGTACTTTCAATTCGTAGTGGTCGTAAGGAAGGAGCCAAAGATGTCGAGGCCCCACTAAGCAAATAGCCATAGGTTAGTGAAAGGCTGAAGATTGTTGCTTAATGAGTAGGTAATGGGAGAATGCTTTTAGCATTGCACATACCATTACACCTTCTCCTTTGTGTCCTACTTCATGGTTGACCAATAACATCCGAATCTTAAAGCTCAAAAATAAAATGCCTAAGCTTTCTTGTGATTTCTATGAACTCCACTATACAACTTTTCCAAAAGTTCCTAGCCTTCCTCTAACTAGAGGTAGCAGACTAAGAGAAGGCTAATATCTCGATGGTATATAATTTGTTACCTTATACTGGAGCTTCTAAGATTCATTTGAGTCTATTAGAATAGTATCAAGCTTTATGTACCCCATGACCTCATCCATCTAGCACAATTAATGTGGGTTGGTGTGTATTTCCAAAGTTTGTTGGAGTTGGCAATCCATGCTCCTGTCTAGTAAGTATTCAAAAAATACCTTTTTTCTATCTTCCATGGGCTTTAAGATGCCTATGAAGGCATATCTAGACAATCCATCTAGCTTAGAGTCTTAGGATTCACATTACAGTCCACAAAGTAAACTTTGCATTAAAGGACATGACTAACTCTAAATACTTGATCATCCTTTCCCCCTTTACTATGTATTCACTTGTAACTTTTTGCAATACTAGCATCAAATCTAAAATCATGTCTAGGCTCTCTACTCCAACTTCCTTTACTAGCTCTAGTATGGTAATCAAGGCTTTATACTCAAGCTCACTAACGTTGGCATCAAATCTAAATTTTAATGCATACCATATCATTACCTCATGGGGGCCCTTGAGTGCTAGCCTTGCTTTACTTCCCTCTTGGCTGGATGAACCATTGATGTGTAAATTGTAGATGGGCTTCTAATCTTCCTTAACTAGTGATTCCTCTTCAATATATGTGACTATGAACTCTGTAAGGACTTGTACTTTATAGCCCTTATAATGTGTACTTTATCATCCTCTATGATGAATTTAGCTTCTACAAGATGTTTCTTAATGGCTAGCTGATCAACACTACGATTTGGTGTCCTTCAAAGTACAATATGAGCTTCCTAGTTGAGATTACCTCTACTAAAGTGAACTTCTCCACCTTTGAGTACAAGAGTTCAAGCCCCTAAAGTTTGACTTACATAGTAGTCTGGCTTGTGTTCTCCTCCATTGACTCAAAACCAAGACCAAAGAGAGGGCCTAGCTACTTATTGCTAGGTAGATTTATAAATCTTTACTAGAGACTAGCTTTGAAGCATCAATTGGGAGGTTAGAAATTCTTGGAATTGTTTAAATGCTTCCTAACATCCCGGCATCCATTCAAAAACCATGAGTGTTCTTCACTAACTTGAAGAACTAGGCACACTTGTCCATACTACAAGGCATAAATCTACTTAAAGCAACTATCCTCCTTATAAGTCATTAGACTTCTTTCACATTGCTTGTAGGCTTCTTGTCGATAATAAACTTCAAAGATTCATTTTAATCCCACATCAAGTTACCATGTAGCTAAGGAGTTTGTTAGAAGCTATCCCAAAAACGTACTTCTGTCGGTTGAGCTTGACCCTAAGTCTACTTATCAGATCAAAAGCCTCGTAGAAATCCTTTTGGTGATCCTTGACCTTCTTACTTTTGATAATCATGTTATCTACATAAACTTTTATGTCTTACTTAAGCTGTAAGCCTCTAAAGTCGTATTTAGGCCAATAGTACCTAGATTTTAAGCCTTCGAGAAAATATATCTAATTAAGTCCAAACTTTCCGATTATATCAAAAAAGTTAGTAGAAGTGACTTAGCAAAGTTATATTTTAAAAATAATTTCATAAAACCCTTATTTTAACCTTAGAAGTATAGTTATTCGATAAAGTATATCTCATTAAAATCCTTAAATCCAAGCCTCGAAATACAACAAGACCGTAGAGATAAATTATTTAAGCTATAAAAATAAATAATATTGCATGAAATAGTATATGAGTATGTATACACATTTATGAATATACTCGATATATATGATAAATATAATCATAAGTTAACTTGAAAATTAATAAATGTACACAATAAGTGATAAATTCAAAAAATTAAAAAAGAAAATCTATCTTAAAGACTAATAACAAGAGTAAAACATAATTACATGAATATGATTAGTCATTATATGTATCAAGTATATAGGATATATATACGTATATTTACAAAACTACTAAATAATAATAATATATAAATAAAATATCAAAGTTACACTAAAATACTAACATAAACTTATCTAAAAATCAAAACAACATTTGGATTAAGCAAGAATACATCGTAGCACACCAGAAACAACTACATTGTCGAGTTAAAAAGTAAGATTTGAGGATTTTGACACCTCCTACTTACTTTTTCTTAAAAGGATAAATAAATAAAAATAGGAAAAAAAAAACCCTTACCTTTAAGAAAATTTCCAAACAACCCAAAACAATATATCTAGGACATTAGACTTCATACACATTTTAGACACCTAAGAAACTTATAAGAAAATTAGAAAAAAAATTATTAGAAAATAGGAAAGTGTATGAAAAAACAAAGCAAGCAACAACCTTAAGATGATTCCCTAACCAAACGACTATCTAACATAGAACCACACCAGACCTTAGCAAAGCTACTAGTGCTTAAGCCATCTGACATACCCTAACTAACCAATTGTAACTAGAGCTCCAATGAACAGATAGGTTCAATTTTCACCATATTTTTTCAATAGTTTCTAAAAATAGTAAATTAATTAGGAAAAATATGGAATAATTTATTCCTAAGTTATTTTTAGGTTGCTTTCATGTTGTAATTTTATTTTTATAAAATTATGATCATTTTATATACTTTCTTAAGAATTGCACAATTCATATGAATTTTCAAATAAAAAATAAATATATCAAATAATATTATTTTGAGCTCAAAATTTTTATTTAAGATTCACATTACATGTAGTTTAATGCTATGTAGCTTGATTTTGATTTCATATATATTTAGTATTTATTGTATTTTTTACCCTAAAAATGGCATTTTCTAAGATAAATTGATTTTAATAAAAATAATTGATGAAAGGTTATGTGAGGACTTCTGGACACTTGAAGTAATGTCAAGATAGTATGGAAATTATTTTGTATGAAAATGATATTACTTGACTAATTAATTCCAATATAAGGGTAAAAATGTAATTTTATGTAATTACGTAATAACCTCAATTTAGTAAAACAAATTGCTATTTATATTTGATATATTTTTATAAGTTCGCAGAAATTTTCATAGAATTATTCAATAATCCTGGTTATTTATTATGAATTCACTTAATTAAATGGCTTAATTTACTAATCAAAACATGTTTTTAATAATATTAAGCTAATGCTTGTTAATTAATTGATAAAATCATAATTTTTCTTACTCTTGTCAAATTTGAATAGGAGTTTTTTTCATTATATTTTATAACATTATATAGGCCGAAATAGGGTATACATGTGCTAGGGATAGAAAATACATGTTTTATTGTATTTTACATGAAAATCCTATAAAAACATACTTTATTTACATAATATGATGATGGTTATTACATAGGTTTATATGTATATTATAACTGAAAATATCCTTTAGAAGTTATCGTTTGGAATAAAACACGTATTACATATCGTGAAGTTTAAGCAAACCCAACGATGCTAATTTTGCTAAAATTAGATAATTTTAAGTAATTAAATATGTATTCTTAGAACATTATATAAACTATTGTCCTACGATGACCTTTCCATAATTGAAATGTAATTTGACCAACAAAATGGACGTATCAATACAATCAAAACAATATACCATAAGTAATACTATAATTATGTATATCTTATTTAATAAAAATATAACAACTAAATACATATATAAATATATCTATATTTCATACTTCATAATAACTATCTAAATAATATTTCAACTAAGTTGTATGATAATATGAAAAGTTAGATAGAACCCTACCTGAATCTAGGGATTAGC
This sequence comes from Lumnitzera littorea, assembly GCA_024138015.1. NCBI lineage: Eukaryota > Viridiplantae > Streptophyta > Magnoliopsida > Myrtales > Combretaceae > Lumnitzera > Lumnitzera littorea. The sequence goes on from JAMXBB010000008.1 coordinate 29,509,418, forward strand.
ATATATATGATTTTCAAGAGAGCAGAACGTTGATGATAAAAACCTACCGGAGTGAACATCAATATAGGTAAGTTGGGATTATATCTTCACCATTGGTTCGAATACTATATTAAAGTATTTGGAAGCTTAAAAGTGTATTATTTGTAGATGTAACTTAGTCGTCTATTCACATACAATTTGTTTCTATGATAGGAGTTAAACTCCTTGGTGTATTGCTTTGCTTAATGGTATATTGTTGGTTAGTTTGAACTTGTTCTGTCATCCTTAAATAGAAATAATAGAAATCTGACCGTTAACTTAATTGGTCATGCATAACAATCCATTAGGGGAATGATCAGGTATATCAAACCAAATACCAACCCCTTCAATGAAGATAGCTAAAATGATCATTTCTCTACCCTTAGTCAAACTAAGTGATAGAAAGGATGTTGTGGTAAGGTTAGGGCAAAGTTGAGGGCTATGGTTCGAAGGTAGTCTAAGGAGGAGGGTATTCTTTATTGTACAAGCCTGGGTTTAGTTTGATTTAAGTCACATTGAAACTTCTCAATCTAGGTTAGAGTGGATATAATTTCTCTAATCTCATAACAAAGTACTAAAGCATAGTAATTAAATTCAATTAGATATTTTAGGTACACTAAGAATTGGGGATTAACCAGGTCATAAAGGATTTAAACTTATAGGTATATATATAAGTTATATGTATGAGAATTCAATTATGAGTATTATAAGGAACGAAACTAACTTAGGGATTTTAATTAAAAATGGACTTATCTATGCTCAAATGCATTTTAATTAGGAAAGTGATGAGTCTCTCATAGACTATCAAGTTCGAATGTAGAAGCTATTGTTAGATGTGGCTGATTGGCAATTTTCATACTATTGATGAAATCATATTTACTTATAAGAGTAAGTTATCTTTTAGTTTGAGAGATGATTGGTAGACGATGGAGTATGAGTTGGGACCAGTGTATAATGAGTATAGTATTACAATAGCTTTTAAGAAAAGACACTTACAGTGAAAAGGGATTTTGTCCATGATGATGCTAGTTTTATATTTCCCATCTATTATGGAACTACATAAAAACTATCTACCTAATTTTGACCAAGTACCTATAAGTGTTTATCATATCTTTAGGAACTCTCCCCTGATATTATTTACTGGTTTCCTAGATTCCTAGTTATGGAAAATAATGAAATAAAAGAGCCTTTACGATCTCAAGAACCTAAACCTCCTAATGAGCCACAAGAGAACCCATATCAAAATATACCAGTAAATGCAAGAGTGAATGAGGAAGAGGATCCTGAGGAGGGTCTAAAAGAAGAAGAACCTATGTCATAAGGGGTTACAGGAAGTAATGAGGTTGAACTTGAAGTGATAGTTGTTGATGAAAATATGAATGATGAGGATAAAGTTCATAAAGTTGTCATAATACCTAAAACCCTAGAGCTTGTAATATTGAGTTTAGATTCTAAAAAAGTAGAAGAAGAGGAAGAAGTTGGGGAAGAGGAACAAGAGGATGAAGATTTTAGCAAGGAGGCAATAGCCTCTGAGGGTTCAAATAGTAAGTGAAGCTAGTAGATGACCAGTTGTATGACCTTACTTGTGATCATCTTAGTCTTTTGACAACAGCCATGTTATGTGACCCAGCTGTTTTGGTGTATTTAGGTCGTATGTTATCTTTTGATATAATGTTAACTTTTATTGTAACTTTTGTAAATTCTAGCTATATTTTGGTTTTCGGTTATGTACTGAATGTAAATAGATTAATATATATATATATATATATGAAGCTATAAATATAAATGATGTATCTAGGAATCAGTTATGTAATCTTTTGAATTTGTGAAGTTAAGTTTATAATCTCCTTAGATGTAAATGAAGTTTCATTAGAGATATAAATGTATCTTATATGTAGTTATGTGAAAAGAAAGTGTAATTCCGTTAGTATTTATATCGAATATGTTCCATATAAAGGAAGTATAAGATATGAATGATAGGTGCTATATATATTGTTATTATCATTATGTTATAGGTGATTATGGAAGTTGATGTCATGCTAAAAATTTAAGGTTTATTTATATTTATATTTATATTTTTTAAGCAGGGGATTTTCAATCCATGGGAATTTTTAAATAACATTACCTTACACTAATTGTTAGATTGTATATGTTGAGTGCAGGGTAAATAGTTGCCATTGTAACTATAACCATGGCTAAGAAATCAAATAGAAACCTAAATGAGCAACATGAGAATATTGAGCCACCTCCTAGTCCTCCTGTACTACAAGAATTACCTAGGAATAATGTACTACCACTACCACCACCTCCTAATATGATGGATCCAGTTCAGTTCACACAAATGCTTGCGAATATGAATACCATGATTTAGCAATAAGAAGCTTTGACCTAACATCTTGTAATTAGTTAGAATGTTGTAGATCAAAGGCCATTAGAGGTCGAAGTAAGAGGGAATCGGCCCCAAGAAGCTAATAGGCTTCCTGAATTCATGAAGGCGAATTAGCATTTTGAAGGTGAGATGAGAAAGCCCGCCTTAACGGATGATTAGCTAGCACAAATTGAACGAAGTTTTGAGGCCTTTAGGATCCTTAAAGATAAAAAAGTTTCTTATGGTACTTTCTTTTTTAAAATGGGTACACGAGCTTAGTGGGACTCAAAGGCATGATCAATCATGAGACCAATTACATAGCAAGTATTTACAGAAGAATTTAAGAAAGAATACTTTCCTCTAAGTTTATAGAATCAAATGACTAGGAAATTGATGGAGCTAAAGAAAGGTATTATGAATATATCTCATTATGAAAATGAGTTTAATAGGTTGCTATAGTATGTACCTAAGTCATATTAAGATAACCAAGTGTTGAATTAGGATTTGTTCCTTAATGGATTTGACCCAATAATGAGTTATAAGATGATAGATTACGAGTTTATTACTTACTATAAGATTGTAGATAAAGCTCAACAACTGGAGAATAACATATTAGCTATGCAAGAGAAATGGAGTAAGAAGTTAAGGGAATTCACTCGATTTCAACCTACTTTTAAGAGGCTATCTCTAGGTTCTAGTAGTAGTTCAAATCAAAAAAAGAAGAAGCTATCAATGATATCTGGTGGACTTGCACAGACTTAAGAAGGGTATACTTTCTATGATCAAGAAGGGAACATGAAATGTTAGAAATGTGGAGCACAACACTTTCTGCATCAATTTGCAAAACTACAAGGCAAGTGTTATTTATATGGAGATCTAAATCATGAATCAAGAGGATGCTCAAAAATGACAACCATAAAATGTTATAGGTATGGAAAGTCAAGGCATTTCTCGAGGTATTATAAATAGGTAGGACCAAGAACTAAGAAATCTAATGGAGTGGAAACCACTACAGTTCCAACATAGGTCTTCATAATAGAAAGTACGGAAGGTGATATTGAGGAGTAAGATGAGTGGATGGGGGAGTATTTCTACGATGGCTCTAAAGATGATATGAAGATTGATGAAAATGAGCAAGGAATAAGGATAGGTGATGTAATTATAAATGGATGATTTGTGCATAGATTATTTGATACTAGAGTCTCGTATTCATTTATTAGTAAGGAGTTCATGTGAAATAATGACATCAATGCAATTGAAGCTAAGGCCACTTATAAAATAAGAACCTTTACTATTCAATAAGTATTGACACGAAAAGTAGTAGATAATGGGCAACTTCAAATCCAAGGGAAATAATTCCCATAAAGTAGATGATATTGCCATTGAAGAGTTATGACATGATTATAGGAATAGATTGGCTATCTAAACATAAGGCTCAAGTGGATTGTCAAAATAAGAGCATAACCTTAAATGAGGGTAAAGTGACATTTCAAGGAAAGACTAAAGAGCAAGGAATGAGATTATCAATAGTGGAAGTAAGTGAGGAAATTGATGACATTATAGAGGATTGGCAAATTTGTTGGATATTCATAGTAGAAGGAAAGAAAGAGACACCCAATGTGTTTGAGATACCAATTGCATGCAAATTCTTAGAAATCTTTTTAGATGACTTAGCTAATTTAGCTCCATATTAAGAGTTGGACTTTACCATAGAATTGATTCTAATAACTGAACCTATATCAAAACCACCATATAAAAGGCCACCCATAGAGCTTCAAGAGTTAAAGAAGCAATTACAGGAATTATTGGATAAAGGATTCACTCTGCCTAATGTGTTCCCATGGGGAGCACCAGTGCTATTTGTAAAGAAGAAGGATGGAACTATAAGATTGTATATTGATTATAGAGAAACAAACAAGGTGACTGTTAAGAATAAATATCCACTCCTACGAATTGATGATCTGCTTGATCAATTGCATGAAGCTACCATATCATTGCGCATTAGTCAGCCTCGATACTTATTACCAAATCTAAATAAACGATATTACATATATATTGATGCTTCTTGAAATGGACTAGGCTATGTATTAATGCAAGATGGTAAAATAGTGACATATGTGTCAAGGCAACTAAGACCTCATGAAAGAAAGTATCCAACACATGATCTTAAATTGGTAGCTGTGATTTTCACTTTAAAGATTTAGAGACATTATTTACATGACCAACATTGTGAAATTTATACAAATCATAAGAGTTTAAAATATTTCTTCACTCAAAAACAGTTAAACTTAAGGGAAAGGCGATGGTTAGAATTGATTAAGGATTATAATCTAACTATCAACTATCATCTTCACAAAGCTAATGTAATAGCGGATGCATTGAGCCACAAGAACTATGGGCAAATAGCTTTGCTACTCATTACTCAGCAAAACCTAATTTGAGAGTTTAAGAAATTGGAAATTGGATTTAGGTGGCATGAGATGAAGGTATAGTTGATGAACCTAGTGGTGTAACCGACTTTAATAAAATAGATTAAATCCTAACAAAGCGAAGATCCAGGTTTAAAAGAAGTGAAAGAAAAGTTGAAAATGGAAACTAGACTTTCAAATTGATGAGAAGGGAATATTAAGATACAAGAATAGGAACTGTAGGATGCAAAGTTTAAGAGAGAAACTATGAATGAAGCTCATACAATGGGTTATACTTTACATCCTGATGGAAATAAAATGTATCATGATTTGAAATCGCTATTCTAGTACAAAGGTATGAAAAAGGAAACAGCATAATATGTGTTAGAATGTACTACATGCCAACAAGAGAAAGCTGAACACCAAAAACTTAATGGGTTGCTACAATCTTTAGAAATACCCCAATAGAAGTGGGATTATATTACTATGGATTTTGTAGTGGGACTCCCAAGGACTAAAGCGGGTCATGATTTGATTTTGGTTATTGTAGATAGGCTAACAAAAACTGTTTATTTCTTACCTTGTTGAATTGGTGATTCGATGGAGAAATTATCTCAATTGTGTGTACGAGAGATTGTCAAATTGCATGGTATACCTGTAAGTATTGTCTCAGATAGGGATAGTCATTATGTATATTGGGAACTAAGTTACAATTCAATATGGCTTATCATCCTTAAACGGATGGTCAGTTAGAAAGAGTAATTTAGATATCGGAAAACATGTTAATGGGTTGTATTATGAACTTTAGTGGTGATTAAGATCATTATCTACCATTAGTGGAGTTCATTTATAACAATGGTTATCAAGCAACTATATATATGACTCCATATGAAGCGTTATGTGGAAGAAAGTGTAAATAGCCATTTTATTTGGAAAGTGATGAACATGCAATGATAAGTCCTGACTTGATCTACCAGATGATTGAAAAAGTGAAAATAATACATCAAAGAATGCAAGTTACTTAAGATTGTTATAAGAGTTAGGTTGATTTGAAACGGAAACCTGTGAAATTTGCAATAAGAGATCATGTGTATGTAAAACTAAGCCCTTTCAAGGGATTTAAACAATTTGGTGTAATACCCCTTACATGCTAAGAGAAGAAACTCTAATCATCAAGGTATCTTTTAGTATAATGGCTCGAAGTACATTGAAACTCTGAAGATAAGTGTGCTTGGGCTAGAGTAATCTCAAGATGAGTGACCTCTTAGGAAGCTACTACATTAGGAAACAAAACCGTACAACATTCCATACAAAAGTAGACAATACCTCGATGGGAAGAGTTTTGATCGGATCATTACAAGTGGTATTAGAACAATCCACCAGCCGAACAGGTGGAGCCTTACCTAATAGTGATTTTGGACCTGTGTAACGAAATTGACAAGAACATTAGTTCTATAAGGGGGGTAGATTGTAACACCCTTTATATACTAAGAGAAGAAACTCTAATCATCAAGGCACCTTTTAAGCTCAGAGTACATTGAAACTCCGAAGTTAAATGTGCTTGGCCTGAAGCAATCCTAGAATGGGTGACCTCCTAGGAAGCTGTTGCACCAGAGCATAAAACCATACAGCGTTCTATGCCAAAGCAAATAATACCTCGATGGAAAGAGTTTCGGTTAGGTCGTTACATTTGGTACTATAGGGAAGTTAAGTCCTCACTTTATGGGACTGCTCAAAGTATCAGAGAGAATTGGAGATGTAGCATGTTAAATTGCTTTACCTCTAAGTTAGGCAAGATATCGTGATGTTTTCTACGTACCAACGTTAAGGAAATTTTTAAAGGACCCACAATCGATAGTCAAATTAAAACTAGTAGATCTTTTGAAAGATTATACAATTAAGGAAAAACCAACCAAGATACTAGAAAATCAAATTCAAAACTTAAGGAATCGTAAAGTGGAATATGTAAAACTTCAACGAGGCGATGGTCCAAGAGCATAGATAACTTAAGAGCCGAAGATGGCAATGAAAAATCAATACTCAGAAATCTTCAAAGAGATAAGTTAGTAATAGGTTTTTTTTTTTTTTTATTAGAAAATAAGTAGTTACCATTTATATAATGGTTAGATTAAAAGTTTTGAGGACTCAACTTTCTTGAAGGGAGGTGGAATGTGAGCTCCTAAAGTCATAGTTAGGGCAACTATACCTAGATTTAGGGCCTTTGGGAAAACTTTTCAAATTGAGTCCAAACTGTACAATTAGATCGAAAAAGTTAGTAGAAATGCCTAATAAAGTTAGATTTTAGAAATAATTTCATAAAACCTTAATTTTAGCCTAAAAAGTGTAGTTATTTGATAAACTATATCTCATCGGAACCCTTAAATTCAAGCCCTAAAATACAACGAAGCCTTAGAGTATGAAACCTCAATCTTTGACCTAAAACAATAGAACACTTCTCTTACACATAGGATTTAAGGAGTATAGCTAAGGGAAGTAATAAAGTAAAGTCATTAAGAGAAGCTCAAGAAATAGGTTAAGTCAAATGAACATATCCGAATTATTTGATATTGATGCAAACTAGGGCATTCGAAATGATTTAGAGCCTTTGTACAATTTTTTCCAAATTGAGTCAAATTTTAATATAAGTTTATAAAAGTTAGACAAATAGCCTTAGTAATATCAATTTCTCAAAATATAATAATTATAATATTTAATCTCAATAAAACATATTTTTATCAGGTACAATTAGTAATTATCAGAAACTTGAAAATTAAAGTTTAGAGTTATTATGAAACTTTAAAGATAAATTATATATGTAGTAAAATTATTATAAGACACAAAATAACATGCAAAAATTATATGTATGTGTCGTATATAATTTTCAAGTATGTGTGTTTACCTCGCGTATAATTGTTACGTGTAATTATAAGGATAAAGCTAATACGAAAGTTTGAACTTTCATATTTTTTTCATTTTAATACCTAAACTTTAAACTTATTTATTTTAGTACCGTAATTTTTTTAGTGAAACAAATTGGTATCTCTATTATAATGGTCATTATTATAAAATGGTAGAATAATATCATAAGTAAATTAACTTTCATTTTAGTGCTCAAACTTTATTTTTTATTTCATTTTTGTACTTCAACTTTTTAAAATAAAACAAATAAGTATTATTTATAACAACCATTATAACAGAAAAACTAATTTATCTCATTTAAAAAGTTTAGGTACTAAAATGAACAAGTTTAAAGTTTAAGTACTAAAATGAAAAAATATAAAAGTTTAGATACTTCTAATGGTTTTATCATTGTAATTATATATCCGTAACTAATTAAAATACCCGAATAAGTGCAAATAAGCCAAAATAAATAAAGAAAAAATAGTAAAAATAATAAAAAAAATAATGGGTAGCTGGCATATGAAGCAAATTGGCGTATGTAAGGTGGAGAACTAGCTATTGAAGTATGGGGTTCTCATATTGACACCTATAAATGTGTATAAAAGGGGATTTTTAGCAAGGAGGAGAGAGAAAATCATTTTCACACCCTCCAAAAGCTTCGTAAAATTATACAACTCCTACAATATTCTTTAAGTAATCTAGGACTTAGGAAAAATAACTTCGGGTTGAGGAAATCTAAGAAGAAATCTAGCAAAAATTATCAAAGAATAAGTGCAAATCTTGGTAGTTTGGAGTTCAAAGCCTTAAACAAAAACTAGGAACAAACCAAGAGTACCGCTTGAAGGAGGGGCTAGCACCAATCTCTACCGACATGGTAGCAGCCACTACTAGCAACTGAAGCTTCATTTTCAAATGAGGTTAATTTATAGTTTGATTTTGTAAAATTTTGTAAAAATAGAAAAAGTCTCTAGAAAATTGTGAAAAAAATTATTCTTACATATTTTCGTGTATAGAATCTAGGAAAAATATCGTTTTGTATAAATTTGATATCATATACGTCCTTAAGAAATCAAAGAAATCGAATAATTTTCAATATTAAAATAAATAAGCCTAATAACATAGTTTCGCCTTCAAAATTCTTCTATAAACTACCCTATGTTGATATTAAATTGCTATAAAGAGATATTTCACAAAACTATTTTCCAAATTTTTATGTGATTTTTGAGTCCTAAATTAGGTATTAAATTGTATTTTTAGTGGAAAACTAATCTATTTTCTTAATAACCTTGCTTAGATTCTAAGTTGAATCAATTCTTAAAGTATATGTACTATTCTGGGATGGTTGGATTGAGTAATAAAATGAGGAGCTATAGAAAATTATAGTTTAGCCTTCAAAAGTGAGCAAATCAACAAAAGTTTAAGATATTAGTTGAAGGCAAATGGTAACTCAAATGTTTTAAGAATAAATCTTGTTCGATAATGATACTCAGAGAATAAGTCAGAGGCAAAATTTATGAATGAATGTAAAAATAAGGGATTTAGAAGCTTAGTTAGAGGTTATTTTCCTAAAAAAAAAAAACCTTAGAGATAATAAAGTCAAACAATAGCTTAAAGAGTATTGTAATAAGGGGTTTAACTTGGAGAAGCTCAAAGACTATCTCAAAGGATAGAACTGGTATAACAAATAAACCCTAAGTAGCTTAAATAATAATTAAGAGGATTTTTTATTAAAGAAAACTACTATAAATCACTCAAAGCTTAACTCAAGATTTTCGACTAGAGAAAATTACTATAGAATTGCTTAGAACCTAACTCAAAGGATTTAGTGATTTCAAGTAACCTACAAAAATCATTTATTGGTTAAGAAATTATGATTTGTTAAAGAGGATAGTGCAATAAGAAGTTGTTTCAGAAGCTAACTCAGAATCAAACTTAATGATTGAATCAAAAATAGCTTATAACAAACTAATTACCAACAGGCGAATATTTAACTAGTATATGATATATATATATATATATATACACTCATGACCTGTAATTAACCTTAAAAGTACTTACTCTTGCTAAGTGAATTCATAAAAGAAGCTTATGTTAACGAGTAAGATTGGGAATATACTGCTAGCTAGGTAAATGGATATTTATGTGTGCTTGAGTAGACTTATGTCTACTCTTAATCTTGTGTGCTTTGTGATGTTTTGGCTTAACTGAACATTAATTGCAAATTGATGTGTTGTTCAATGGCTTGGATAAAATTGGCTAAGAATTGATGTATCACTTAGTAAGTTATGTTACTCATTGTATTTATTACTGATTGAATAGTGACAAGATATTAAACTTGGTTGTTATGTTGGTGTTGAAGAATACATATGTGATATTTGCTAGGGTTTGTATTATCCTGAAAACAAATCTAAGGATTGATCCTATCTCCTAAGGTGCTCACTTAAGTGAACCCAATACCAACATTTTAGAACTGACGAAACTACAAAGTAAAGGCTAGGTAACAAGTGATGTATAAGTTTACTTAGATTTGCTAGGTTTTGCTTATCATGCAATCTAATGCATTCATCACATAACATGACATGAAAAAGAGCTACAAGCCAAGTTTTTTAAAAACTGAGATATTGCTAGGTCAATTTCTATATGAAAAGCTAAGTTTATTAAGTAAACTGCTTAATTTGTAAAAGCTGGGTTTTAAAGCATATAGAGGCTGCATTGTATCTATTGGACTAACTATATGCTGGATTTTCCAACCACTTTATATGGTTATTGCTAGGCTGAAATGTTTGCTAGTTCCTAAATATGTTATCCAGATGCCCAGTTTAAGTCGACCAAATGGGATGAGTTACTAAGCTGGGTTAAGATATCGGTAATGATACATGTTACGTGCATGAGCATGGCACACACTTGTCACATTTGCATTGTTTGGCTAGGAAACTATAGGATAACGTAATAGGATTAACCACTGGAATGATGTGCCTGTTTTGTTATATTCGTTGTTGTGTGTTTATTCACTATCACTCAATTTGCAGTAGCTGAGGGGATAAGTTTCTCTTATCTTCGAGTTAAGGATGAATAGACAAAAGAAGGTATCAAAGTGACATGGAGACTTTAGAACTCTCGTTGAAGATGGGCTCTTGCGAAAAGTTGTTGACTATACGATATGGCTTAAGTACATGGAGAGAGCTTTTCAAGAAAGTAGTGAGCATTACACATTACACTTTCACCAAAGGTTTAGTAGAGCCATGGTAGTCTAAAAATATGTATTCATAAAAGAGTTACTATGTTGTATACAAAGTGCATAACTATAATACTTTGAGTATGACTTGCTAATATAAAAGCTTACATTGTTGTTTATCATATTGAATGAGAAATGAATTGGAAGTAATTGTTAATAGAATAAAAGAGTAGGTTGAATATAAGTTATGCCTTATCCTTAACTTAAGAATAGTAATAATAAACAGTCTTCAAATACTAAGAGTTTAAGAAAAATTTTTAAGCAGAGGGCGTTACGTAAAGATAAATTATTTAAGCTATAAAAATGAATAATATTACATAAAATAGTATATGACTATGTATATACACTTACAAATATACCTGATATATATCACAAATATAATCATAAATTAACCTGAAAATTAATAAATGTATAAAATAAGCAATAAATTCACAAAATTAAAAATATGTATATATATCTTAAATATTAATAACATGAGTAAACATAATTACATGATTAGGATTAGTCACTATATGTATCAAGTATATAGGATATATACACATATATTTACAAAACTGCTAAATAATAATAATATACACTTAAAATATCAAAATTTCACTAAAATATTAGCCTAAACTTATCAAAAAATCAAAAGAACATTTGGATTAGGCAAGAATGCATTGTAACACTCCAAAAATAACTCCACTGATGAATCAAAAACTAGGATTTGGGGATTTTGACACCTCCTACTTACTTTTTCTTAAAAGGATAAGCAAGTAAAAATAGAAAAAAAAAAAAAACATCCCCTTACCCTTAAGAAAAATTCTAGATGATCCAAAACAGTATATGCAGGACATCAAACTTCATTTTACACATTTTAGACACCTAGGAAACTCAAAGAAAAATCAGAAGAAATTATTAGAAAATAAGAAAGTAAATGAAAAAACAAAGCAAGCTATAACCTTAGGACAATTCCCTAACCAAACAACTACTTGACATAGAACCCCACTAGACCTTAGCAAAGCCACCCACGCCTAAGCTATCCGACATACCCTCACCAACCGACGATGACCGAAGCTCTAATGAACAAGCAGGTTTAATTTCGGCCTTATTTTTCAAGTATTTTCTAAAAATAGTAAATTAATTAGCTAGAATCTAAAAAAAATTTATTCTTATGTTATTTCTAAGATGCTTTCATGTTGTAATTTTATTTTTGTAAAATTATGATTATTTTATATGCGCCCTTAAGAGTTGCACTATTTATCCAAATTTTCAAATAAAAATTAAATATACCAAATGATGTTGTCTTCAACTCAAAATTTTTTTATAAGATTCCTACTACATGTAGTTTAATATCATGTAGTCCGATTTTGATTTTATATATGTTTAGTATTTATTGTACTTTCAACCCTAAAAAAGGGTTAAAATTGGCACTTTCTATGGTAAATTGATTTTAGTAGAAATAATTGATGAAAATGATATGTGATGACTTCTGGACACTGGTAGTAATGTTAGGATAGTATTGAAATTATTTTGTATGAAAATGATATTATTTGATTAATTAATCCTAATATAAAGGCAAAAATGTAATTTTACGTAATTAGGCGATAACCCCTATTTCATAAAACTAGTTGCTAGTTATATTCCATAAATTTTTTTAAGTAAAAAGAAATTTTCATAGAACTATTTGATAATCCTAGCTATTTATCATGACTTTACCTAGTTAAATGACTTAATTTACTAACTGAGACATGTTTTTGGTAATATTAAGCTAATATATGTCAATTACTTGATAAAATTATAATTTTTTTGTAACAATATATAGCATGGATTAGAGTATAGATGTGTTAGGGATAGAAAATATGTGTTTTGTTCCATTTTGCTTGAAAATTTTTAAAAATATACTTTATTTAGATAAAATGAAAATAATATGATGGTGCTTATATTATGAAGGTTTATATGTATATTATAATTGAAAATATCCTTTAGAAGTTGTCGTTTGAAATGGAATACGTATTACATACCATCGAGTTCATAAGAACCCAATGATACTAATTTTGCTAAAATTGGATAATTTTAGGTAATTAAATAAGTATTCTTAGAACATTACAAATACTATTGTCCTATGATAACCTTTCTATAATTGAAACGTAATTTAATCGACAAAATGGATGTTTCGATATAATCAAAACAATATACCATAAGTAATGGTATAATTATGTATATCTTATATAATAAAACTATAACAATTAAATACATGCATAAATATATCTATATTTCATACTTCATAATAACTATCCAAGTAATATTTCAACCAAGTTATATGATAATATGAAAAGTTAGATAGAACCCTACCATTTTCGTGAACCTTATGAAAACTAAATCTAGGTATTAGCATATATAAAATTTCCAAGTGAGTAGAATGTTGATGATAAAAACCTATTGGAGTAAACATCAGTATAGGTAAGTTAGGATTGTGGCTTTACCACTGGTTGGGATATTGTATTAAAGTATCTAGAATCTTAAGAGTATATTGTTCATGCATGTGACTTAGTTCTATGTGTACATACTATGTGTGTAACTGATAATTTATTTTTGTGATAGGAGTTGAATTCCTTGGCGTACTGCTTTGCTTGATGGCATATTGTTAGTTGGTTTAAACTTGTTTTCTCACCGTTAAATGGAAATAATAGAAATCTAACCACTAACTTAACTAGTTATCCATAAAAACCCATTAGAGGAATGATTCAATATGTCAAACCAAATACCGACCCCTTGATGAAGATTGCAAAAATGGTCCTTCCCTACCCTTAGTTGAACTAAGTGACAGAAGAGAAGGTCGCAACAAGATTGGGGGCCGTGGTTTAAAGGTAGTCTAGAGAGGAGAGTATTCTCCATTATACAAGCTCGAGTTTGGTCTTAATTGAGTCACGTTAAAACTCCTTAATGTAGGTTAGAGTAGATATAATTTCTCTAACCTTACAATGGTCTAGATAACATTATTCGACGTATCATATGATTAATTAACTACATTGCATTTCATGAAATTAATAATTTTGTTTGTGTTTGTATTGCACTCTTCAGTTTTCGTCCCACTTACTGAACTAGTTGTGCTAACATTCATATAGATTCTGTTGCAAGTACTGACTAAAAGCAAAAATGCAAAACTATAACCAACCACAAGCTACTCCACCAAGGGTTGATAATGAGGAAATGTATGAAGACTACTAAAACCTAATCACTTTTAGTACTATGTTTTTAGGAAACTAACTGGTCACCTTGGTGGCCACTAGTTTTCTATTGAAGTTTGTATATATATGTCAGAACCTATGAGCTTTTGAAACTTTTCTATACATAATGTGAACTTATGATGTAAATACAGTTTTGTAAATGAGAGTTAGGTACTAAAGCTATGTACTATAGGTTTTCTTAAGTTTATTCTAAGGAAAATTCCATGAGTTTTGCTTATAACAGGTACCCTATTGGACACTTCAAGCTAGTTGAGTTGTGTACACCTCGTGTAGGCTATATCTATGATAGTAATTATGAGATCAACTTCTATCTTAGAATAGTTTACCTGATGAGATTGTTATAAATTTTTCCGTTCAGGGTATGACATGAGTTGAGGTTCAAATAAGTCAATCACCATTCTTTGGTAGGTTATCCTAACAATCTCTAACCCGAGAGAGCATTACCTTATACCAGTGCATCTTGAAGTTTGTGTTGGAAAACATATGTACTTCATCCTCTAGTGCCATCATAATTTGGTTATAACTCAAGAATGCATCCATAAGCTTAGTAGAATTTGTCCTGAGGTTGCATCAACCAATTAGTTGATCCATAGGAGTGAAAAACAGTCCTTTGTACAAGCTTTGTTAAGGTCAATATAGTCAAAGTACATTCACCACTTCTTATTAGACATCTTAACTAGTACAACATTGTCTAGCTAGGTCAGGTATTTATGTTCTCAAATGAACCTGGCCTTAAGCAATTTTTACACCTCTTCTTCAATAGTTGCTTACTATTCAGGTGTGAATTGCCTCTTCTTCTGCTTTACCAACTTGGCATTATTGTCAATGCTAAGTTGGTACTTTGCAATCTCCAAATCAATGCTTAGTATATCTAATGGTAACCAGGCAAATCTATCAACATTTGCTCTAAGGAGGTTGATAAGTCCCTACCTTAAGTCATCGGGCAAGGATGCACTAATGCAAGTGTTTTATACGACGTCTTCCCTAAGCTGAATCACCTCTGTACTTTCAACTGACCCTCCTCTTTTCTTAGCCAGTTTCTGTTGTGGTTTAGTCTCTAAAGTAACTTGCTATCCCCTCTTAAGGCTTCAGCATATAATTCTCAGGATAGCTTCTAACAACTCCCTCATACTCTGACCTCGATTGAGGTTGAGAACTTTGCCATTAAGTATAAGGAGGATGTAATCATGCCAAAAGTAGTCATGCTTAGTCACCCAAGGATCCTATTAAAGGAGGATCAACAATCCATTACTACAAATTCTACAAGGTAGATGACCACATTATTGTCGTACTAAAGCTCCACATCTAAGGTGATTATTCCTTTAGACCTAATGGCCTAATTGTTGAAGCCTATCAAATCACAATGGTAAGGCTTCATCTGACATAAGAGCTTCTCCTTCATTCGGTCATAGGCATGATTGAAGATGATATTTGTGGAGCTTCTAATGTCCACCATCACCTTTTAGACTTCGAAGCTAGCAATGCATGTGTTAATCACTAAGACATCTTAGTACGAGGTTTTACTTTCACAAAGATCTTTATTTATGAAGGAGATAGAGGTATCAATTTGCGTTTCTTCCTCTTCACATAAAAATAAGGATGCAACCAAGCGGGTCATTAAAAGGTATTTAACCCATTGAACTCAATAAAAATCCTATAGGGTATTACCCTTTAAGGTTTAAAGTTGGGTTTTAGGATATAATTCAAAACCCTATAGGGTTTAAGGTTAGGTTTTGAGATTACAAGAAAACCCAATGAAAAACTCAACCCAGTAAGAAAAAAAAGGTAGATATTGATAAAAATATTTACTCTTAACTTATACAACATGTATATCTTATACAAGTTTTATATTGTACAACATAGTTAATTCTTAATTTTTGTTATTATGTAAATCAGTAAATATAATCTTAATCTCACTTAACTTTTTCCCTTCTATTTTCTCCCTAATCCTATATAAATCCTATAAAAACCAGCACTTATAAGGTCAAGAACCCTATAAGGTTGGGTTTTAGGAGTAGAGGGTAAAACCCTATAGGGTTTTTATAGGTTTTTGAGAAACACCAAACTCTATAGGAGTAGGTTTGGGTTTCATAAAACCTACCTTAAACCCGCCCCCATTGCATCCCTACATGGAAACCTTTTTATTGCTTGAGGTGGAGCCCGAGTTAGAGGAGTTTAGTTAGTTCCCTAAATGTGAGCCTTTGTATTCATTATGTAGAAATCAATTATAATGTCGATTGATAACTCTGATTTTAAACATATTTCATATGGTGATTTTATAGCATTTCCCTTACATTTTTGGTTTTCTTTAAATAAAATGATACTTAATTGAGTAAAATGTTGATTTCAGGGTTTAAATGCGTTCTAGGCTCGAAAACGAAGAAAAGGAATCAAGTTTCACTCAATTCCGAGTTCAAACGAAGAAGTTATGAAGTTTTGAAGTTGTGCAGAAATTTTGCCTTAGTGCAGAAAGTTACACGACCTGGGGACACGGCCGTGTCCCAGGCCGTGTCTGGTGACAAAAATAAAATCCGGTAATACACACATAAAAGGATATCTTAGGGTTTAAAAGAGAGGGAGACATTAGAGAAACAAAGAGACACAAGAGACAAGAAGAGACTTGAGGAGAACATCAATCAAAAAGCGAGAATAACATCAATTTCAAGATTAGAGAGATTGTTCATCAAATCAAGAGGGGTTTTCATGTTTTATTTTACGTTTTTTATGGAACTCGTTTTTAGATTCGTTATGATAGCTTAGAATTCGAGTATTTAGGATTATGGAACCTAGGGTTTCATGTAACCCTTGAATTAAATTATAATTTCAATAAAGTTTCTATCTTTTGATTCAATTATGTTGTTTAATTATGGATTGATAATTCTAGAGTATCAATGTATGATATTATGCATGTTGATTGAGAAATTGCATGTGTAATTAGATCTTAGCATAATTGGAGAGAATTACATGTATACTTAGAGATAAGATACATGTTTCTTTTGGAAAGTTGATTGTTTGTGTGGGAGTTCATTATACATTAATGCAATTCTAAGTTAGATTACTAAGTGAAGAGATTCCGGTAAATAATTTAGGATTAGGGTTAATATGCTTGAGAAAGATATTAGCTTTAATTGTAAATCCCTCCGGTCAAGAATTATAGAAACTAAATTGAATATATTTTAAAAGGTTACATGTTAAACACTAGGGGAAATAATTCCTAAATACATTATTGCATACTTGAAGTCGTTCATAGTTTATTGCTTTCTAATTTGCTTAATTAAGTCTCATAAGTAGTTTAGTTGTTAATTTTAGTATTTTTAATTCATTCAATTTATCACAATTATTTTCCGGTTAGATAATAAAGCTAAAGTTAATATTAGTACTCAAAATCTCTGAGAGATCGACTCGGACTCACATCCGCTATATTAAAATTGATAGGTGCACTTGCCTCGTATCATCAATCATTATAGCCTTTGTCTTCATTATAGTCCTCTTCCATTTGTCATCTCTAGGGAGGGAGTAGTGGGAGGTCGCTTAACTCAATCCTTCAAGGTTGGCAATATATTCCTCTAAATAACCTTGTTAAGTAGCGTGTTCCAAAGGATTCTTCAACTAATAGCAGTCATAAGTGTTATGGCTACCAATATGGCGAAGGTAGTAATATTTGTTGTTATCCCATTAGCTCAGCCTATTCTTCATCTTCTTTAGATGTGGTAACAAATCCAAATGCTCCATAAAAAAATGTCCTTTGTAAGCTTGTTTAGGTGCATATGCTAATTAAAGGTACGTATTTGATTAAATCACTTATGATCCTTCAAACCATTACTGTCATTCTTAAGTCCCAAGCGATCCTTTACCGACCCCATCTCTTTTTCCTTTCTCTTATTTGACCTTCCCTAGTTCGTTTCTCGATTAGCGAGTATGTTATCCTCTTAGTCAATATACTTTAGGCCTTCTTCTTAAATTTGACCATAACAGTTAGCCAATTTTTCAATAAGGACTTAAAGAAGTTATCATTGAGATCTACTCTCATAGTGGCACTGTATACTATTACTCCTTCATTCAGCTACAAGATATCTACCAAAGCATTATTGATCCAGTTTATGAATGACTAAAGAGACTCTCGGTCCTTATACCGTATAAGTTATAAGGATGAGTTGTTCTTAATCTAAGCTTACTCGCCTAAAAGTGAAGGGCAAACTTCTTGTCTAACTCGTCAAAACTTAGGATTGAATTCTCAAGTAACTAGTTGAACCATGTTTGTGTTGCCTTCCTTAAGGTACTTAGGAAGGCTTTGTATTCAACCCCATCACTAAGGTCATGCAAATCCATGAGGGTCTAGAAGTGCATCAGGTGATCATTCAGATCTGTAGTCCTATCGTATGGCTCCAACGTTGGGAGTTTAGTACCCTATCTTTTTACTTCCATGATTATCAAACATGCTCTTAACCATTAAATATGCTAGTCAATTGTAATCTACACCTTCCACAAGCTTGTTAAGCCATGGAGTTTTGCCCATGTCTTGCATAGCTCACCTATACAATGTGGCCAAGTAAACTAGCTCATGTGAGTCCAACTTTCAATCTTCATTTCAACTCTCAACAAACTGCTCATATTGACTTGTAACATGCATTAAGCTCCTTTCCTACTTTAAAAAGGAGTGACTCTTCTATTGGCAATGGGCTTACCAATCAGATATCAAACCTCAAAAATGAAAGCTGCTTAAAACCAACTAACAACCTTTAAAGTACAAGGCCTCGGGCATAACATCCTCCTTTGTCTAACCAATTACACTCGAAGCTCCACATTCTACTCCTTGATTAGGTCATTTTGTCTCCCTAACCTATGGATTCAGGGCTCAGATTTGATCATCCTAAGCTTATAGCTTATCACAGAGTTCCACCAGCTTAGCAAATTGTTATGGATCAACTATAGTGGCATTCTCTTCACCATCATCCACCATTGCGATGTTTTGGTTGTTGTCATCCTTCCTTAGTCTCTAACATCACTACCCTTGCAAGGTTAGCTACCTAGCTTATGGCTTCAACTACCTTGCCATTCGTCAAGTCGACAACATCTTGTTGCTTAGATCATCTTGTTATCATCATCATGGCTTTCAAGATAGGATTCAAAACACAAAAATATTATTAGTTTTGAATGGAATCAAACTCCCATAAAGGGTGCCAAGTGTTGTTGTGAGATATTCGCTAGTAAAGATTCTTAAGTTAGGCCTAGTGTATGAACCTATATCTGTATAAAAATATACCATGAGGGCACCAAGGGTTGTCCGACATAGCTACTCTAATGCTTCAATTAGTACATTGTAGGATTATATGAGAAAGTAAAAAGGCTTAACAAAGTGTGTAGACGTATCTTACCTTTAGGGGTTAACCCTTATTTATAATACTTAGGGAAGAGATGTATCCAGAAAGTAGATATATCTATATCTTATCTAAACTGGAAAGTATATGTTCCTTATTTCAATACAACCTGAGATCTCCAAAGGTGACGTTGTAGGTTAGTAGTCACCATTGGTTGGTATATCTACAATGTTCCCATACCGTTAAGCCTCAATGACCTCAGGCATGGATGCCACGAGTAAGACCAAGCTAAAGAACCAAAGACTCAACCTTAAGTAGGTTAAGAGCATGATATAGCTCAATCATGAATGGAGGTCTCAAATAAGGCCTAAGCTTAAGTCCTAATAAGCTAGGGATAAGGTTGAGATAAGTCGGCCCATGGTCCTCAAAGTTTGAAATTCAATCAATACTTAGTAATATTGATATCCTATCAACAACACTTTAAGGCATCTTTTAGGGATTAGATTTAGCTATCGTTTGGTTAATGTAATTTCATGTTACTAAACTAGACAAAATTCTATGTCGTGTTTGATACATAGGAATGATCGGAATAGAATCTTGATTCTAGGTTCCATTCTCTTTCCCTATGTTCGGAAGTGAATTTAAAAGGTAGAATTGCGATGCCATGGAATAGGCAATTCCGACCATAAGGAGAAACATGATTTCTTCTCTAAGAAAGTGAAATCATGATTTTATTCTCCTCTCTTTAATTATTATTATTAAAATCACTTATCTAATCTTTAATCTAATTTGAAATACAATAATAAAAGGTATTTTTAATAAATACTACCATATATGCACTTCATTTCATTCCATGTCTTGGACATTTTCAAACATAAGAATGGAATTATGATTCCGGCACTAATTCCATTCCATTCCATCTCATTGTGATCCATTCCATTTCAATCCATTCCCCCCATACAAAATATGACACTAGTCTTATGTTTAGCTTGCATATTGGCTACAATACTGGACAAAGGATGTCGTAGAGTACTAGAAAAATCTCAAAATTGTGTACAATGTATTTGATACTACAAAATCTATTTCACAAAGTACAAAGTAATATATATTTTTAAAATTCCAAAAATTACCCCACATTAGATTTCCAAATCACAATGTTAAACTTTATTGTAATTTATGTTATGGACAATTAATTTTTTTTAAATTTTAATCACAAAAATCTGTATTCGATGCTATACATATCAAATGCAGTACAATGAGTTTTACTGTCTTGTACTTATTGTACTATGCTATCTAACTCTCTTTATCTTATTCAAATATAACAATCATATACTATCTTATTTCACAAATTAAACATACAAAAGAAAAAAATGGAATACAAATAGACTCTCAAGTCATAATGAATTTTATGCTAACTAATTACAATCCTTATAAACATTTTTCTTATGATTCTTTTATGAAAGAAAAGCTTCTAACAAATCAAAGACAACATGTTTTTTTACTCTAAGGGAGGCAAATGAAGTAGTTGATTGTCTTATGAATGAAGCCTAACATCAAGGATCCGAAGAGTTCCTTTTGTTTGTTCAACTTAAATTTGTAATCTTTTATTGAAAGACTTATGACCAAATTCTACGTTAAGAATCAAAGAATTCTCTGCTTTCCAATAATTGTAATATAAATAGTAGCAAACAAAAAAAGGGAGGGTAATGGCACATTTAGTACCTAAGGTTTTGTTATTCTTACAATTGAGTACCTAAACTTTAAAAGTGTTAATTTACTACCTAAATAAACTTTTCAATATACTACCTCAACTAATTATGTCAAGTTTTGTTAAATATTAACCCATACTTTTGTGACACTTGTCTAAGTATTTTAATTATCATTATTGTAATGCCCTAAGACCTAAAGGCACCACAATCTACCACGTGTTCCTAATTTTCTAATGATATGTTAAGGGTCTAAAACTAACTACCATGTCTAAAATCACTTGTAATAACTACTTACAAAAATAAAACATCGACTCTCTAAGTACAATAATTCAAGTGACTCATAAGCAAGTCACTCTGATCATAAATATGCCCTATAATCAAATCTTGATCTTCTACAATATACAGAACTAATCACCTCTCTTTCCTAACCCTATGATAGCAATTTCTATACTTGTCATAAACTTATCAAATCAACCTATAGTTGTAAAAACAAAAGAATAAGCCCAAGCTTAGTATGTGATACACAAGCAAACACATATGACAAACCAAATCATACACATGCATATAATGCAAGTTATATCAAGTATAAAGCAAACAGTCAATTAATTATCTTGAATTTAGGCCAACAACCAAATAAGGGTACTCATGACCTTGCCACATAATGATCTTTGCCTATATTCATAGGTAGATATACATATAAATTTTCCCTTAAGTTTATGCCTAAGTCTAGAGTCCAGAGACTTTGAAACCTAATATTCTAGCTAAATCATCCCATATACAAGTCTATTAGGGAATCCTCACATATGATAAATAGTTACTCCTTTAAGGATCTACTATTATGAGCCCCTAGAGTGAGTGGGTCAAGTACAACCAATAATCAAGGTAAATTAGACTAAATATAAATTAATCCGGTTTGTTTACTAAGTACGAACAAGCATAAGCAAATAATCAAGCGCCATATATCTAAGAAGCTAAGCCAAACCCAAACATAAGTCCTAAATAAAGTAAACTAAAGAAACCAATAATAAGAACCTGATCAATAGAATAACAAGTTCATCTTAGTTTACTTCTCAATTCAATACCAACTAAGTTTCTAAGAAAGCCCAACCCAACTCATCTCACACTTCTCCTCTACATCCCAAATCCTATTACCTTAGACATTTAGAGATCTCGAGAAGACTACACAAAGTTTAGATGTTTAGGAAGGAAGGTCGAGTGAAACTCTTGGGTGAATGACAAGAATTGAAGTAACTCGAGGGACACTAGCTTTTAAGAGAAATTTCCAACTCTCTTGGCTTAACACAACCTAAAAGCATATCCAAACCCCAAACAATATAGCTATCTAAGGGTTGAGATAACTTGAGAAGATTGGATCTTTCTAAGCAAGGAATATTAGATAAATCATAGAATAAAGGACAAGAATTCTTTGAAAACGAAGTTTTAATTCGATTCCCCAATACAACTTAACTCAACATAACCTAAAGGCAACTCAAAGTCTTATACAATCTAAGATTTCAAGGTTTGAAATACTAGAAAAGATTATAATTTGAGTAGGATTGGATGTATATAACATTTGGATGTATGTTTAGAGTAGGAAGAATCAAAGAAAAACAAGATGGGAGGCTATACAGAGTATAGTGTTAGGATGCTATCTATTAATGTCTAGATGCTAAGCTTCTAGTCATAAGAAAAATGACTTAACATCCAGATGCTATCCAATGTCCTCACCTAGCAACCCTTTTTTCCTTAAGCCATAACTAGTATCCAAATGATTTTCTTCTAGGATCCGAATGCCCTACATTTGCAAATATACACTCAACTTCAATTTAAACCTTAAATTCACCATCTTAACCTTAGTTCTTACATACATGAACTCATCCATCACCAATCCTCTTTGAAACTAAGAAAACTTAACCCTAAATCTAAATATTATCTCAACTTTAACACATAATCTAACTTTAGGTAAAACAAAACCTACTAGGAACTTATAAAACAAAAGAAGAGGGACATAGAAACTTACTTGGGAATGAATGGAATGAACTTCTTATATTCTTATTAACAAGCTAAACCTATCAAAGAGTTGCAAACTTATACACAAATTTGGATTACAGAATGACCCCTAGCAAACTTTATTGAAATGGAGCTTTTTCAACAAGAAAAGGCTTAGAGATTAGGCTTAAAAGATTATCTTACCTTAGGGCTTGATTTTGCATGAATTTCCTTAAAGTTTTGAGTGTTCAAGAGCTCTCCACAGTTACCTATAGGATGAGTTTATGAGAAGAAGAAGAAGAAGAAGGGTTTGAATAGATGAATGGGAGCTTACGGTTTTAGAATGGGATGGTGGTAACTAAAAATAAAAATAAGGATATGGTTTTAAGAAGTTTTGAAATGCCCAAAATGCCCTTGTTTTTAAGAAATATTTTCTCGAATTTTTCTTTGGCATTACAATTATTATTAATATTATTATTTTATTTTTTCCACCTAAATTTGTAATCTTTTATTAAAAGATACATGGCCAAATAGTAGCTAAAAATAAAATAATAATATAAATAGTAGCTAAAAAAAAGCAATGCCACATTTAGTACTTGAATTATTATCATTTTTACAATTAAGTACCTAGACTTTAAATGTGTCAATTTCACTACATAAACAAACTTTACAATGTCATTTATACTACCTAGACTAATTCCATTAAACATTAGCCTATACTTTTATGACACTTGTCAAAGTATTTTAATTATCATCATCATTAATATTATTTCATTTTTATTATTAAGATAAAACTAGATTTATTGTTACAATTATTATTAATATTTTTATTTTATTTTTTCCACCTAAATTTGTAATCTTTTATTAAAAGACCTATGGACAAATAGTAGCTAAAAATAAAATAATAATATAAAAATAGCTAAAAAAAAAGTAGTACCGCATTTAGTATTTGAATTATTATCATTTTTATAATTAAGTACCTAGACTTTTAAAAGTGTCAATTTTACTACATAAACAAACTTTACAATGTTATTTATACTACTTTGACTAATTCCATTAAGTTCCATTAAACATTAACCTATGTGACACTTGTCCAAGTATTTTAATTATCATCATTATTAATATTATTTCATTTTTATTATTAAGATAATAGTAGATTT
Organism: Lumnitzera littorea; assembly: GCA_024138015.1. NCBI lineage: Eukaryota > Viridiplantae > Streptophyta > Magnoliopsida > Myrtales > Combretaceae > Lumnitzera > Lumnitzera littorea. The sequence continues at coordinate 29,533,754 of JAMXBB010000008.1, forward strand.
ATTATTACTATTATTTTATTACTCTCATTATAAAAAATACTTACAGCAACCCATCACGAATTAAGCCCTCTCATCACCCAAAACATCATTCAATAAGTTTCTTGAACTTTGGTTATTTCACCTTAGTTTATATAAAGGTCAAAATTTAAAAGCTAAGTGATGTGGGATCAATGGAACTTCCAAAAAACATACACATCTATTGGGCTTGTAGAGTTGCATGCTTCATTTTCTATTTCACCAATAGATTTATTCTTCTTCTTATAAACTACATAGAGGTCGATAAGCAAGAAAAATAGTGACAGAGGACAATTCAAGGGGGGCCAAGACATCATTAGCTAGTTGCTAGACAAGTTGAAAGCTTACTTAGTTTAGTTATAGCTCAATGTTGTGCTTACCAGAGTTCACTACTATATACTCCAAATTGATCTATTTCCTTTCTTTAAAACATGGATCATTCTTAGCTAGAACAACAACCAAGAGAAAGAAGAGAAGAAAAATAGAAGTGAAGTGTCTCATACTTGGTTTAGAAAATGTTTACGATAGGGTGCTTACATAAGTTGTTACTACATAAACTTGTCTAAGAGGGTTTTGATAAGATGGAGATTCTTGATTTGATTTCTTAAAACTCAATGCTCTAGACTTATCCCTTGTATGGACAAGCATAGGGGGCATTGCGGCTCTTTACCAACATACTCATGGCCATATACAATTGGTGGAAGATGGAATCAACATATTTGAAGTCATGTCTCCTAAATATGGTATTATTCCTCAACTAAATCATTATACTTGTATCGTCTATGCTTTAAAAGAATAAATGATGGAAAAGTGGTGTTTTCATATTCAAAGCTATGTGATAAGGTCATTGTAGCTAGCCAATCACATGCAACAGGTATGTTGGTCAACTTAAGAGACATCTTGAGCTGATGACACATAGAGGGATGTCATTAGGAAAAGGCATAGGAGGAAAAATAGGTAAACTCGGTATCTCAAATGCACACATGTAATAATAGATCAAACTCAATGTTCTTGATCGAATTACTTGTTGGATCCTCTTTGGAGTAATTTTAATAGAGCTCTGATGTTTGTCTTAAATTTGTCAATATTTTGAATAAATCAAATGAGAAAAGGAGCCCCTTATTTAAAGAGTTCAAAAGTGGATAATATCCATTAGAAGGCTCTAAGATAAACAATTGAGATTAAGCCTTATTATTAAGGTTTATCATTTCCTTTAGCCTTCATGGGCTTAGGTTTACTCAAGGGCTTATAATAGTTAATGAAGGCCCATTATAGTTATAAATAAGCCTAGAGCACATATAAGTTCCATTAAAGCCAATTGAAGCCTAAATGAACTCAGAAGAACCGTTTCCAAGTCTATTTTTTGTGTGCAAGATAACCAAGTAAGGTTAATAGCGAAAAATCCAACCTGGCGATCCCCATTCTAACTTACCAAGCTAGATCTTCCTAAAACATCCCTAATCAAACTGATTTCACAAACTATATCATTAGTCTTAGATATTGACTCATGGCATTAAATTAGGTTAAAAGCCCAATTACCAAATAACCCTGTACATAAGCTATGTTTGTTAAAGATGGAATCAACATATTTGAAGCTATGAAGGAAAAATTATGTTTACATATTGTTCCACAAGGCTTAGTTTTTAATTTGAACCCAGTATATAATTTAAGTGAAACGTGAATCTACGCATTGCTATAAGTTAATGGAAGGAAAGTCGTTGTATTATTTTGAAGCCAAATATTGGAATTTTTTTTTCCTTTAATACTAATGATTGATTAATAATAGTACTAATGATAATATAGTAGTGATAATAATAATATAAGTTGGATTATGTGATTAATAATAGTATCAATAATAATCATAATAATAACAAAAATTAAAAATCTAAAGTCAAATGGCATGTGTCATACATCTATAAGTCCATATTTAATGGAGCTTAACGGAGTTAATCGAGGTAATGTAATTGAGCATGAAAAGTTTGATAAAATAGTAAATTAGCAAAATTTTGGGTATCAAATTTGATATTAATCCAAAAAGAGAGGGCAAAAAATTCATAGAATAGGGATTTATAATATCCCCTTTGTTTTCAACTTAGGATTTAGACCTTATGATATTTTCTTATGATATATTGGATAGATCTAACTAATAGGTTGGACCAGTACAGAATTGCCAATTCATGGGTACAATCACGACTAAACTATAATCAGCCCGTGGGAAGGTGGTTCCAAGTTGGTTCAACCTTTAAACCATTTTTTTTAATTTTTAATTTTTTATTAATTTATTTCCTTTAAATACATTAATAATTTCTAATAATGTGATCTCTTATCTTTTTTTTAAGAGTACTAATTCATTAATAATTTTTAATTTTTTTATTAATTTCCAACTTAATGTGATTCCAACTTTTTTATTTTTTTTCCCTTAAATTTTTTTTTTCTAATATTCAAATCCTTAACATATGACAAGTTCTACAAAAAGGAATTAAATTAACTTAAATTGAATTTTTGATTTATCCTCAATACATAATTAACTTATAATTAGTTATCTATTATTAATTTAATGATATTATTTTTAAAAAATTATCATTCATCATCATAAAGAAGATAGTTTTAATATGTCATAATCTAATGAATATCATCTAATTATTTTTTTCTAATTCAATAGCCTCCCTTCTCTTTCTCTCTCTCTCTTTTTTTTTTTTTTTTTAAGGAAATGAATCAACCAGGTCGATCTACCGATTCAATAGCAGACTAGCTCGACAATTCACAACCTATCGATTGGGGCAATTCTACTCTCTTGAATCGCCTAAGTCCTTAGAACCTGGCGGTTTAGGACCAACAATTTCTAAGCCATGCTAATTCTAAGCCGGTTCACAGTTTGAAATCAGCTCTTACACGAATCTATATATCGAAGGCTCATTTGACACCCTATACTAAAAAAACCTATATAAATGAAGATACTAGACTTGAATGGATTAACGGGCCATGTAAAACTTAACAATTCCTTTCAGAAAAAAGTAAAAAGCAGTAAAAAAAAAGAAAAAGAAAAAGAAAAAAGGCCAACAGAATATTCAAGACCTTTTTCCCACAAGATGTTGTCATTCATAGTATTAACCGGTATCCAAAATGGGTACAAGAAAATGCAACTGATAAGAACTAAAACACAATAGCTTCAAAAGAGTGAATTGAGTGGGGGAACATTTTTCTTCTCACATTCGATGCTATCCGATCTGCTATAATATTAGTATTTCAATCACGCATGTAAAATTCAATGAGACATCTCGAGTTCGGCTTAACCTACGTTGCAATTCTGGATAATACGGTTGCGTGGTCCATTGAAGATTGAGCTCTCCCTCTGTTATTGCTCGGCACAACATAAAGCAGTCCAAAGGAATAGCGGCCTTTCTCCAATTCATTTTAGTAATGAAATCCACAGCCAACGTTACCGCACAAAGACCAAACAAATCAGAAAATGATACAAATTCGATATGAAGGAATATTATTTACAATTTACAAGATTTGTTATTGATAGTTGATGAACCCGTAATGTCGAATGTGAAACATGATTCTTCAAAGGGAAAGGCAAAAATTATTTTCCGAGCAAACGTATTTTTTTAAATGCAATTGAATGGTAATTATGTTCATTAATTTTCTTTATTATTAAACAGAGGATGTGCGTGGGTTAAGTATATATTGTTTCATCTCTCTAATTAGTAACATCTATATATGAACAAAACTGAAAAAAAAAAAAAATTAAAACGAGAATTTATAGTCTTTACTAGTAAGAATAACTAATTTGAAACTCCCACATCTTGCAAGGCTTTAATGCTATTCTCAGAATGCATTAATGTCTATCCTTTTTGTGCTTGTATATGATGATAAAACTTGAGCGAGCCTAAAATTCAAATTCAAATTTTGAATGAATTATTTATAAATAGTAAATTCTTTTAAAAAATTGAATATTCTATCCAGGTTCACTTATACTCGATGCAAAATAAATAATGCCAAAGTTATTAATGTTACAAAGTTGATTTCTTTAAATTAACATTACATTTTAACTATAGTCAAGTTAAATTTAAGCAAATATTTATGTCATGTTTAGTAAATAAGAATAGACTGAAATGAAAACACCATTTCAGGTTTTATTCCCTATATTTGGAAATGTAATTTAAAGATAAAATTACGATTCCTTGAAATCAATTCTGTCTTTAAAAAAACGAAATCATGATTCTATTCCACTCATTAATTTTACTAACTTAAAATTATTTATTTAACCTTTAAATAAATTATGATATGCAATAATTAAGGAAATTTTCAATAATTAATACTATCGATAAATTTAGTGTCATTTCATTCTAACGGCGTTTTCAAATATAGAAAAAGATTTATCATTCTGTCGATTTATCATTCCATCACTCATTTTATTTCATTTCATTATATTCCAGATTAATCTAGATCACATTAATTAAATTGGAAGAATATATTAACTCTCTTTTAACTCGATTACTTAACATATTCGCTTGAGATTTATATAATAGATTCGTAGATAAACGCTCAGGGAAGCCATAAGCAGTGAGAATGAAGGAAGACCACCAAGATGTGCTCTCTCAAAAAATTAAAAATCACGAGAAAGAAAACAATATCATCGACTCTCACGATGAAATTTATGCCGTTGATTTCCCAATTACTCTACTAGAAGCCCTAGATGGCTACTTTTCCTGTTATTGGTTTATGAAAGTTTTCAATTAATTTAAGAAAGAGACCCCGGGGAAGGGGTTACTGGATTAAAAAATATATTAAATCAGTTGGCAAATTTTCAATAATTTTGTTATAGATATCTTTTTTTAAGCTAATGACACAATCACCATTTCTTTTTCTTTTTTTTTCCATTCAATTTAATACACAAATTTCTCAATTTTGCTACCATGATTCAGACAATACTAAATATAATATTCAATTTAACTCTGTAATACTACATATTATTCCTAGAAAAACTTCTATATCTATATCAAGAATAGTAGCGCCAACTAAGGGTAAGCAGATATCATATAAGTAGATTACGAATCCTTCTCATACACTATTTTACAGAACCTATAAGTTTTAAGGTAAGGTTTTTTTTTTTTTTTCTTTTTACGTGAATATAATCCAAAATATTGATCAAATTAAAGGTTCGAGATAATTTTGACTATTTTGAATGAGTGTTGACCTAAAATAATTGATGATAAATAAAGTTAACTGTTTGAATATTTATTATATTTTTTTCAATGAAGTTACATTATTATGCACGTTATATAGGATATATTAATATTTCCTTACATACAATAAAAAATAATATAATACCTACAGCCTGGAACATGCAATAATATAATACTTACAGCCTGGAACATGCAATAAAAGAAGTGTAGGATCTAAAGTAGATAGCCGATCTTTTTTTCTTAAATTGCAACTAATCCTATGACACCTAGTATTGAACTTATCTGAGGATGCATGGTTTGACAAATTCTAGAAGTTCTACATCTTACGGTGCTCACCCCAACACGGGAAAGTTCAATTAAATATGCTTACCTCTTGTAATCCATAAATATCACCATCCATAATTCTTTTAATAATGATTTTAGGGCTATTCTAACAATCTGTCCTTCTTTCTCTCTCTCTCTCTCTCTCTAATGGAATGAACCTATGATCCATCTCATTTTAAATTTGTATTTTTTTAAAATCAAAATCATAAAATAAACTGTAAATTTAATAGTTTAGATTTTAAAAAATAAAAATGGATAATGAGATGAAAAACAAAACCAATCTAGTTAAAATAGAAGACGGGCCATATAATTTCCCAACTAATTAAGTTTTAAAGATGATTTTTTCGAGGCTTTGGTGACAATTTAAATACAACATTTACCTGATTATTTATGTATAGCAAAGGCAAATAATAAAGAAAAGCTATTAAGAGAAGTTTACGAAATAGATTAAATCAAATGATTATACTCAAACTATTTAATATCTATGTGAATTAGGGTGTTATAGAGTGATATCAAAGTAAGGTTTAACAATAGGCTACAAAGTATCACAAATTGCTTGAGGAATTGAAAATTTAAGGCATTTATATGCATCTAATGAATCAAAATAAAGCTGAAAATGAGATCCAAGATATGTTAAGGAATATGAATCAAGGTTATTTAAGATGAAAAAACAAAAAGTATGAGGTGTAACATGGAATGATGTAAGCTTTGAGCAAAATTTATGAGGAAGTTATTGAAGACTTGATAGACTTGAGTTGATATTGAGTAGGAAATCTTAGTAAATCCAAAACAAATTGCTGTATTAAAGAAACAAAGTAAAAGAATTGTAGGCATATGACGGTTAAGAAGAGAGAAGAAATGGATTATGTCGAGTTTTGAGATAGGGAAACTCTGTAAAGATAAGAATATAGTGATAAGAATGCACATTTAAGGCTATCCAGAGCAACTAGAATAACTTAAGAAGATGAAAGAATAATATTTCTATATAACAAGATTAGGTCAAGGGATAGGCATAGGAATTATACAATTCTAGTAATCATGTCATAAGAAGAAAATAAATGGATAAAGTGCCGCGTGGTTCTCGGGCCCAATTACCATGCGAGCACGCCCATCACTTGCGGTGCAGTTGGGTTCGGAGGTGCACTTGGAGTGAAGCTCAGGCGGGGGGTGAGCCCGAAACTTAGCGGTCGTGTTTGGGCAGATGCAAGTCCTGGACCTTGGCGCCCGGCGATGGATGCGGTGATGGGGGAGGGACGAATCGAAAAGACGAAGGGCTTAATCTCAGTGGATCGTGACAGCAAGGCTACTCCGCCACTTACAATACCCCGTCGCAATATGGTTAAACCAGTACTAAACAACAAAGTCAAAACCTAACTTAAAAAAGTAGGTTAAGAGATAGTTAAAATCAATAAGTATTTAGAAGTTGATTTAAAAGAATTAATATAATGACATTATGAGCTAAATAATCTGAATAGTAGAGTGCAAAAGCTCAAATGAATGGGCTCCATGTAGCTAAGTGTATGTACTTTAAACTCAAAAGTGTTGAATCTGAACATAACACTAATAAGAAATAATGGTGTTAAACTTAATTACGAGCTTTTGTAGAATGAGAAGGGAGGATATATTCAATTTATAAAAATTCAAATGAAATAGAGATGGAAGCAAGGACTACTAACCTTTATGGGAATACGAAATATTATAAAAGCTAAAGCAAAGGATGTATAAAGCCAAATGTATTAAGGTTATAAAAGTTATAAGAAAGTAAGATTTGTTTACCTATGATAAGACAGTAAGGTGTAGAAAATAATACAAATGCAAAGTAGACGTGCCTTTAGCAATTATGTTACATTACGAACATGTAGAAAATTGAAACTGAAGATAAACTATAGTTCTTAAACTACAAGTGTGAGACTTAGAAGACAAAAAGTTTTAGTAACATATGAAGTATTAGAGACTATAAAGTGAAACCCTATAGCACGAAAGAGAATCACAAATGTATAGACTTAAATGTAAGGGCTTAAATAGCATAAAGAATGAAAAATATGGAAACTATAACTTTAACAAAAATTGATTATTATGATGTAAAATGGAAATCAAAGTCATACAATAAGAGAGTTGTATTAAGTTTGAACTTAAAAGTCTTACATGATGAAACTTTTTGTTAGGAGGATAGAATATGAAACCTAATCTTCGACCTATTATGCAAGACATAGAGGAGCAAACCATTTGATATAAGAAATATATTAAACATAACGATTAACAAAAGTTTATAAAATAAGTTTGATATTGATGTCAATTAGGACAATGCAATAGATTTACTTTCTAAAGTTATTTTACTAACCTTTGAAACTCACAAATGTCAACTAAAACCCAAAAGCCAGTATTGAAGAGATCATAAATAGCAATGTTTGTGGACTATAATAAAAGATCGAGAGCATGTATGTATCTAGAAAAGTACCACACTTCTAAGGGTTTAAAGTAACGTCCACCCTTTTAGAGTGCAATTGTTACTCTTCTTTCCTATTATTTCCATGAGGAAAGTTTATAGGAGGACGAGTGATTTGATAACAAGCACACCCGATTACAATATTTCAGGATATTTTGTTAAAATTAAAAGTCCATTTTACAGTCATAAACTCAAGAGTCAAAGATAATACAAGAAAACGAGGGAAAACGAAGAGAGAAGATCCCTCAAAGCGAGCATTCCCCTAATCTTCATCTTCAGATTACAACATATTATTGCCATATCATTTACCGCGAGATCCGCCATTTTCTTTTCCTCCTTTTAGATAAACATATTCTTTAGGCTATACATAACACCATATGACTAATAGATGCCGAAAAGAAACCTTGATCACATCCTTCACTCTCCTTCCCTTTCTCTTTTTTAATTTCTTCATGCTCAAAACCAGAACCAGACACTATAGGATTCTTTTTTCCATACCATTCACATCCATACATATGTATATATATATATATATATATATAAGGCATTTTAATCTTGTAAATTTAAAAAAAAAAAAAAAAAAAGGTAGTCCTTAAGGGTATATATTGTAAGTATAAACGCTAATTAAGCAGCAGCAATAGTGCTTGTACGTAAAGGGTGTTCTTCGGTTCTGGTTGGGGAAGTAGATTCTCTCTGTTCCTTTTTTCTCAATGCTTTCACGGAAGAAGAAAGGCTCCGTTTTTTCTCTCTATTTTCGTCTCTTTCAATTTGCTCTTCCCTGCATTCTTCGCTGCAAAACGGTGTGTCCCCTCTGAAATCAAAAAATTACATAATTAGTTAGTACATAAATAATTGCAATAAATAAAAATATTTGATGCAAGAAAAAAATTAAAAATTTGATAGAAATTTAATATTTATAATAGTTAGATTATACACCTAACAGGAGCTGTAACATGATTATAGCCAAGAAAATATTTGCTCACATGTGTTGAAACCAGGGATTGTTTATTAATAAAACTATTTTTGATTTACAATAGGCAGCTGGATTCAAAGGAGATAAAACAAAAACAAAAAAAAAAAAAAAATCAGAGCAACGACCCTGTTTGAGAATAATATTGATGATTTGATTCCCCTAGAAAAAATTCAAATATTTTCTTTATAATTTATCAACCAGATGTAATTAGGTATGTTTATTAATTAAAGATTCCAGTATAAGTTGAAATATTCAGAAAATTCCCAAATTTGAATTTTCTTTTTCTTTGATGAATAATATTAATAGCAAAAAACATGTAATATTATCTGTGATACTTATACATGCACAAGAGATCTTATAGGCTGATAGGCATATATAAATATGTATCTCAAGCTAGGAAATTTTATCCCGATTTCTATTAAAATTTAAAAAAAAAAAAACAAAAAACAAAACAAAAGAAGAAGAAGAAGAAAAGAAAGAAAGAAAGAAAGAAGCAGCATAAAAAATCATTTGTTGTAATAATTCAAAAAAAAAAAAAAAAAAGAAAAAGGTCGTCAAATCAAACTTCCTCTGGGAGCCAATATACCAAGAAAATTTGTCTAAAAGAAAAGATCGATTTTTCGGATTTAGGGCTTTCGGATCATCATTTTGACATCACTTTTAAACCGAGCATTTGGCATACAAATACAGATAGTAAACAGATCACAAACGGAAAAAGAAAAAAATATATATATGAAACAAAGGGCAACATTCTAGGACAATAGAATATAAACTAACCTGTACATGAAGATGTCTCTGTTATTCCCAAGAGGTTTCTGGCAAAGAAAGCAAGATTCCAGGAAATGGGGATTGTTATCCTCGTATCTAGCATCATAAAACCTAGCAGATCTTGGGGAAGAAACATGAGAATTGCGCATATTCCTGAAACTGTTATTCCTTGTTGGAATAAAAGGATGGTGGTGATGGTTGTTCTGATTATCTCCTGAAATTCCAGCTTCCACATCAATAGGAGTAACGAAACACTCCTCTTCAGCTATAAAACAAGGTCTCCTTGTTACTTCAGGCCCCATTTTTTCTTTTGTGTTTTTTTTTTTTTTTTTTTCTTGGGTGGTGTGAGAGATTCTTGTCCCTTTGAGAGGAGAGAAGAGTAAGGGGTTTTAAAGGGGTGAGTGAGAGAGTGAAAAATTAAAGAGGAGAGAGAATAGGGAAGAGAGGTGTATGTGATAACCAACGGCAGGTTTGAAGAGGAAGAGGTTTTGAGTTTTTGTGCTTCGGTGGAGTTGTGTGTGAATCTATTGGCCAATAATAATAATAATATGACATCATCAACCTGACAATTCGTGTTCATTGATCTTTCAGATTCATGAGTAGATGGTCAAAATTGCCACTTGTTTTGTCATTTAACTGCGATAGTACCAATGAAAATGTTGCTTGTGAACTTATCTGTATTGGGATATATGATTAATGGTAATAAGTGTTGGGATGAAGTATGATGCTTTCTAATCTTCTTTTCGTATTTGCATTTCATGAGTATTCATTTCAAATCTGATATGATATTTGAAAAGTTAACGGATTAGTGTCGGTGCGAGATTCTTATTTTTTTTTATCATATTATAATTATAGTAACTATGATGATCGTAGAAAATGAGAGTTCATAAATAAAAGTTTATGTATTTTCAAGGTAAAATATAAAAAAAATAATTTATTTTTTAGAAAATAATAATTTCGTTTTTATAAATTGAATGAAATAAATGGATAAATAAAGCTATCCAATTTGTTTCGATTTCAAATCTAATATTTTAATAAACTACTAGTTTTTATCTTATTGCAATTATATTTAGTAACTATGACGATTATGAAAACGAGAATTCATAAGTGAAAAAAAGCTTATGTCAAAGATATAATTTATTCATCGATACTTCATTTTTTTATAAATTGGAGAAAATAAATTGGTAAATAAATTTTATAAAATTTATTAAGTATATAATTCTATAATATGGTAGTATATATGTATACATTTACACTTCTATCTTTTTTACTTATTTTAATAAATACAAAAAATGAAAACAAACTAATAAAAGAGACTATACATGAGAAATTTTGTCGTTTAATGATTTATGTAATATGAATATTTGTCTCCAACTTAGATGAAAGAAATTAAATGTGTTAATAATCCTATAGACCTTATACCTTAACTTATCCTACAAGTAGGCTCTAATGGGTATCGAAAGTTATATTACAAGTTTTTTATATAATTTTTGAGAATGTGCTTTTGTGGGGATAACTATGAGTATTATCTTCTACCTACTAAATAACTTGTATCATAAAACATAGAGTATAGGTTTTAAGCATTCATATATCTATTATTGGCTTTATAGTTTAATGGCATAAGTATAGATCTCTTAAGTAGCATGAACCAAGTTTGAATCATCTTTCTCCAGCTATAATCATTGGAAAAAAAAAAAAAAAAAGAATTGCTATATCTATCTTGTAAGAATTTTTTCCTAATGATATTAAATATAACATAATATTATGCTATTATCTAAATATGTAATTGTTACCTTCTATTGAAAAGAGAAAAGGGAGAAAAATATACCCTAAGCCCATCTATCCATTAGTAATACTATTATAAAACTCTTAATTCGTGATTTTCACATTTTTTAATCTCATTTCTCCTAAGTTTTATGTTAGATTATAATTTTATGGTAGAATTACGTGATAAATTGATGAATATAATAACTATGAATTATTGAAACATTAATAGGTTGTTTGAAAATTTACTTAATAAGTTTAATATTATAAAAAACAAAAAGTAATAGAATATCATATAAGTTTAATGAAGTATCTTCTATTGTATTAATTTTATAAGGTACGGATACTAAAATAGTTTCTAAATGCTATATAGCGGATTTTAGTTTCAAAAACATAAGACTAGTACCAAAAGTATATAATATAGGTAAAACTTTGTATCCTACCATGTTATCTACTTATTCCTAAATTTAATTCCTTTTACTTATCCCATAATTATCCTTATTCCCTTTTAATATAACAAATTTTTATTAACTCATATAAATCGATTGACAATGGAAAGGTTGAGAAATCATAAAACCAATCAAATTTGAACATGGTTGCGTTGAAAATAGGTCGCAAGAGTATATTTTTTCTTCTATATTCTTAGTTTTAATTCCATATTTCAATTATATTTTAGCAGGCTTAGATTTTGGTTTGATTAACTCTAGTGCCATATTATTTTCTCAAATCACTTGAAAAAGAAAAAAAGTATTTGTTAATTCATAAGGTGGGTGAAATAAACGTAACTTGTAAGAATGTCCGGATACCATTTACTCCTTTGATTTGCCCTCAACACTTTGTCCAACAATTTAGGAACAAAGGGTGAAATTGTCATTTCATAAACCGGATCGGACGGGTCAATGCCTTAATAATATGACGATATTGGAAACGAATCCCATATAAGATGTCCAAGAAAACCGGAGACGTTCGGAACTCGTCTTTGACACGGAAGGAAAAAACAAAAAAAAAAATAATAATAATAAATAAATAGAAAAGAAATAAAGAAATGAATTGGGATCCTGTCAATTCATTTTCTCTTTCTAAAAATAAATAAATGAATTAGGAACTTGTCAAGATATTAATTAATTTGCTCTTTCAAATCAGACATGGATTTGATAAAAAGAAGAATAGGATACAAATCATTCGACCAAGAAAAAGTCAGAAAGTTCGACAATCAATTCTAAGCTGAGTAGAGCTAATTTTGGATATAATGTCACAGAGACCTAGGGTTTCAAAAATTCTTTCTATAAAGCATTTATAGTGGAAGGATCATATCTCATGGGCGGAGTGAATTTGAATTATCCATGATTTTAAAGTTAAAGTTTCATTTTTTGTGACCATGTTCATATAAATATTCGAAAAATGAATTATCATAAAAGTGATATCGGACTGATTAATCTTCTGTTAAGAGAATATCCCATTAATGTTTCCATGTTTTTAATATATACTTTTACTGCTTCAACCCCACCAACACCCGACGAAGCTTTTATTATATTTTTTTTAATCTACTTTCCTATAATTAATCTTCCTCTCTCCTGTTTTCTCCCACCCTCTCAAGTTTTCTCCAAAATTCATCAACCCACTTCCAAGTCTTATTCCTATGTTTGACAGTTTTTTGGGACCGGTTTTATCTTCAATAACACATAACATCAACCATTCATGCGTGTGGCAGCCTTAGTGTGGATTTGTTCATGTGTTTAAGAAAAGCATATTTATATTTTTTTAATAATCAATACCATATAATAATTTGAGTCACATAGTAATCTTATATTTATTTTTGACAACTTCAATCTTCCTTGTTATGGCACACACATCACAAATATGTATGTACTGGTGTTTTCTTAAATGTAAACTATAGTGATTGATCCCGAAAACTTCTTTAATTACATCAGCTCCACACTAATCTAATCATCTGTCCACATCCCCAGCCATTAGTATTTGGACTCCTGAAAGGTTTAAAATTTACATAGAGGTGTAATTGTAGAATTGAAAAAATTAGAAATATCATGGAATTTCGAAAGTCCACTTTTACCCTTTTATTATAAGAAGTACTGACTTCTAAATTTTATACTTACATTCTCTTTCCATAAAAATGTTCATTATTGCTTCATTTAAGCAAAAATTTACTGCTTCAGTTAACATTCTAACGTTTCTTTAGTGGAAGTTTCATGTAACTATATTGGAAAGCTCGTAATGTTTCGTTTACTTTTTAATAATTAAACAACCCGTAACGCCGTTGATAAAAGACATGGATGGAAACATTGAAGATGACAGATTTGCTAAGGCATTACAGTGAATGTATGTAGACCTTAATAAATACTATATTAAATAACTATTCAATAATGGGTGTCAGTAATTATATATTAAATACTATATATTTATTCTCTCCATGGATAAACAAGAAAATTTTCATGAAATAGTACCGATGTGAAGATATTGATCACCAAAGCAATTGCCAAAGTAACTATGATATGTTGCGTTATATTCTCCAAATTTTTTTATTATATACAAATACACGTTTAAATTCTCAAGCTACCATTTTTCACCACTTAGAAAGTTACGATATAATATGTCAGTCCCCTCAATTTATTGTCTATACTAAAAGCTATCGATCTATGAATACTTGATACAATATTGATGAAAAAATTTTTGGAACGAATTGATTGAAAAAACAACGGAAGTTTTTAATATTAGGTTACTAATGGCCCCCAAAATATAGCAACAAAAGATGGAATATACATCTCTACTTGATCTATAATTCTGAAGTGAAATTGTAATTGATAAATTATAGTAACATTTGCAAAAATATTAAAATTACAAACAACTTGAATTTATAAAATTGTCCTTGATACCTTTTAGAAAATGTTCCTACTTGCAAAATTTTCTTCCAGTATTTATTATCAAATAAATCCTTTTATATTAATATGCCACTACAAGAAAACGATCCTTTAGAGACATAAATTCTGTAAGGGAAAATATTTGTCTCTAAAACAATGGATCATCAACGGATTTGCGAGGAATTTGCTACAAACTAAAGTAGAGTATTTTTTTGCAATTAGTGTATGTTTTAGTAACGGAATTGATGACTGATTAGCTACAGATCTGCGAGGGAATTAACTTCGTTGGAGATCTGTCTTTAATTTTATAACGAAAGTGCAAAAATTTTAGAACAATTCTGTCTTATTTTAAAGCTCTATTACAAATCTGTCTCTTAAATGAAAAATTCAAAAATATATATAAGTTCAGAGACCAATTACATCTATCTCTATTTGATTTTAACATTTCCCCCTAAAATTTTCTTCTTCCCCCCTTCTTTTATTTACTCAAAAATAAACAAAAGCAAAAAAAGTTAAAAAACTTATTTTGTTTTAAGCCCACGGCACAACTAATTTAGTCTCTCTCTTTCTCTAAAACAAATCTTATAATATCAAACAGATATTTTCTCTTGACTAAAGCATTAATTTCACTCCAATCAACCTCTTCTTTCTCCTCTTAGGTTTTATGTTTTCAGCAATTAGGGTTTCATTTCTTCCCAACTCAATACGAAAAACGGCGAATCAAAGCCAAGGCTCTCGAAAAGCTCTGGGGTTAGCAAGACGCACCTCCACGACGAGAGCAACATCGAATGCCATTTCTTAAGCAAATCAAACCAGCATTTCATACACCATGGCTCATTTCCTTCATATGGTACAAGAATGAGGGTTTGGTTCATGTGAAAAACCTCAGCTCCATTTATATCTTGGTGAGAAATTGAAAACCCAAAAACTCTCATTGAAGTTACTAATTTTTCCACTAAATCTTCATAGATATTATGTTTCTCTCTTTCCCTCTTTCAGTCTATCTTTAGACCTTGGGCTTCTATCGCTCCTTTCTCATCTTGTTCCCCTATACTCTATACATACCCTATAGTCTATACTAGTGATACCTTTGCAATGAAATCTTTTATCAAATTAAATTTTAATTTTAATTATTAAACAAATGGAGACAAATTCGCAACGAAAATCATTAATAAACAGCTGTTTAATTACAATAACCATCAAACAAACACAGAGTTGCGACGAAAATTTTTCAACTAAAACAAAATTAATTGTAACTTACAGAAAATCAAAGACAAATTTTATTTTGTTTTACGACAAAAATTTTGTCTCTAATTCTTTTTTGTTGTGGATTTTCACATCTAATTTGTGGCAGAATTTAATAGTATCAAAGACAAATATTTTGTCACAAATTGCTTAGTCACCAAATAGAATTAGCAATGATGATTTCTAAGACAGATATCTATGACGAAAATTCTTTCTCTAAAAGGCTTTTGTGATAGAATTCTTACTTTTAAAAAGAAAAAAATTCTATCTCTAAAACTAGAATTTCTTGTAGAGGTAATTGCAATTATTTTTTGAAGTTACTATAGAAACTTGGATTTCCTCGTGGATTTAATTGGAACTAACCATGGGAGCAATAGACATTTCATAAAAAACCATCCAGATTGACATTGACTTGGTACAACTCAAGAGACCTAATTGGGTATATTAGGTCAATGCATGATGTAAAAAAGAAAAATTAAAAAAAAAATGCAAAGTAATTAAAACCTAAATGATAGCAAAAAAACTAAATATTGTCTAAAAATTCAAAATAAAAAGCGAGATCATATGTTTCAATAATATTTCACTTAACTAAAAGACTTTTGTCATCAATGCTACCACAACTGGTATCATTGACTTGCCATATTTTTATGAAAGTTTAACTAGGTTTAAGAGGGACATTTAGCTTGTCTTTAACACAATTAGTCCTTGGTGCCTTATAATTATTGATGTAGAACTAAATTTGCATACATCATCTTTTTCATTTCTTTCTTTCATGAAAATAGACGATTGGTGTGAAGTATACACATAGTAGGTAATAGCTGATAGTATTGATGGTATTTTATTATTTCTAATGTGCACTTGTCATTTGTTAATTAGTTGTTTACCTATATAGGATTTATTAGCTATAGTATAAATACAAAAATTGTATACTAAATAATGAGAAAATCATTTCCACTTCCATTCTATTATTTTGTTACAAACTCTTCCTTTTGTTTGCTTGGTATACTACTATGTTCATGGAGGAAATCTAATTTTTGTGGATCTAATCATTTCATATTGTATCAAAGCGTTGGTAAAAATTTGATTTGGTCTTTGTATTCTTTCTATTGCTCTTGTTTGATTGTTGTTGCTTTTGTGTCTTTAGTTTTTGACTCTTGAAAATGAACAATCAAATCATTCCAAATCACTAGACAGAGCAAGTTAATATGGATCCTTTATTTCTATCAAGATCCGATAATCCTAGTATGGTAGTTGAAAACATAGTTTTTAATGATATGAATTATCTTACATGGAGTAGGTCTATCAAATCAAGTTTATGAGCGAAATCAAAATTGCTTTTTATTAATAGAAGTCTTCATAAACCTAATGATGATTCACTAAACTTAGCTAAGTGGATTAGGAGTGATTATACGATTTGGTGCTGAGTTTTAAATTCAATAGTGAGTGAACTCTCTCAAAATTACATATACACTCAATCTGTGTACGAGCTTTAGTTGAAGATAATAGAACAATATGGCAAGGAAATGCACCATTGATATTTCAATTGTAGTATGAGTTAAGTAATATCAAATAGCTATATCAGTTAGCTAAATGTTCTTTATTGTTATCCTATATGCGATTGTGGAATTATTGAGAACTATACCTATCATCTATAGGAAAGGATTAACGCATTTGAATTGTAACTTCACTTAATTCAATTCCTAATGGGTTTGAAAAAAGGATATGAATCAGCTAAGAATCATATACTTTATATGGATCTTCTACCTATTGTAAACAAAGCGTATTATCTAGTATAGCAAGTTGAGAAACAGAAAGCTTTAACAATGTCAATTGTAGGTACTGATGTTGCAGCTTTTACATCAAAGTGAATTGAAAGAAGAATTTGTAATAGAATAACATAATGGAAGTGGAAATAATTTTCTCATTATTTAGCTTATGTACAATTTCTATATTTATATTATAGCTCGTAAATCCTAAATAGATAAATAACCAATCAACAAATGATAAGTGTACATCAAAAATAATAAAATATTATTAGTACTATGACCTGCTACCTATTATGTGTATACTTTACATAGGATTTGTTTAATTTTTTATCAAGTGAAGATTTGCTCAATCGGCTATTGATCACTCATTGTTACTTTTTCATCTCCAAGCAAGTTTTTTATTATTCGACTTTATGTCAATGACATGTTGACAACTAGTAATTATGCTGAATCTATTGATTCTTTAAAGCATGCTCTTGATACTGAATTGGGTCTTGCAAGATTCTTCTTAGGTATTGAAATATGCAAATCAGATGTTGGTACTCTTCTTAGTCAATGCAAGTTCATGATTGATTTACTATTTGATGTTAACCTAATAGTTAGCAAACCAATTGCTCTTCCATTACCTTCAAGTCTATTTCTTCAAAAGGATCATGGTGATCCTCTCTTATACAGCTGGATTATGGGTAGGTTATTGTATCTTACACCCATCTATCTAGATATTTGTTTTGCTACATACAAATTAAGCCAATTTTTAAGTCAACCACACAAACCCCACATGCAAGCTGCTATTCATCCCTTAAAATATCTTCAAGGTTCTTTTAGTCTTGGTTTGTTTTATCCTTAGCAAAATTCTCTTACACTTCATTGTTACACTAATTTAGATTAGGCTTCCATTGCTTTTAATCATCATTCAGTTACTGGATTCGATATTATGCTTAGTAGTACATTCATTATATGGAAATCCAAGAAGCAAACAACAGTAGTACTTAATCTATTGAGGTAGAGTATTGTAGCATGGCATCTACTAGTAAGGATCTTTTGTAGGCTTCATATATTTTATGTGATGTACATGTTTCTCTTCCTTTTCGAATTAGTCTTTTCCGTAACAAT
The DNA here is from genome assembly GCA_024138015.1 of Lumnitzera littorea. Classification (NCBI taxonomy): domain Eukaryota; kingdom Viridiplantae; phylum Streptophyta; class Magnoliopsida; order Myrtales; family Combretaceae; genus Lumnitzera; species Lumnitzera littorea. The sequence goes on from JAMXBB010000008.1 coordinate 29,552,236, forward strand.
AAGTATACCATTATCATTGCACAAAATCCATGTTTACATAGCCAAACTAAACATATTAACATGGATGTCCATTTCATTCGATTATGTTGCTAGTAGTTTCATTTCTCGAATTCACGTCTCTTCTATTCATCAACTGACATATTTGTTTACAAAGTTGGTCTTTATTTCTCAGTTCTCCACTTAAAACTTCAAGTTGGGGCTTTGAAAGCTTCCACTTGAGGAGGTAGGGGAGAGGGGTGAAGTATACATACAGTAGCCAACAATTGATAATACTAATAGTATTTTATTATTTCTAATGTACACTTGTCATCTCTTGACCGTTTATTTATCTATATAAGATGTACTAGCCATAGCATAAATACAAAAATTGTACACAAGCTAAGTAATGAGAAAATTGTTTCCACTTCCATTATATTATTCTGTTACAAATTCTTCCTCTTGTGTGCTTGGTATACTATTATGTTGATAGAGGAGATCTTATTTTCATGGATCTAGTCAATTCATAGTTAGTTCTTAAATGCTTTCTTAATAGATGCTTAGAAGTCCCATCGTAAGCTTATAAAATTTTTCAACATTCTTAAAAAAGGAAAACAAGTTCTCACCAAAAAAAAAAAAGGAAAAGAAATGATAAGTTGACAAAAGATTCATAATAAGGGAAAAATTCTCTATTATAAGTAAAGTGTTGGAAGCTTTTCTCAAAAAGTTATTATTTTTTATATATTTTTATATATTTGCAAATCTAATCCTATCTAATCGAGCCTCCTAACCTCAAACCTTAGCTCAATCAAATAAATGGCTAATATAGCTATGACAGTATCTCTTTCCAGCTCTAATTGATAAAATATTAACTTAAACACACATACACACACACATAATCCAAGGGAAGAATTTGTCTAGTGATGATAGTATATATAACAAGTATGACCTCTACTTACACTCTTAGTGATCCAGCAACCATTGACGATGGTAGACCTACAAAAAGCCTTCTAGAATATAGGCAATTAAAGCCCTCAATGCTTAAGTTAGCAAACAAAGTATTGGAGAATTGAGCAAAGGGAGTGCAATTAAAGGTTAGTTAAGAGAAGTCAAGAATTAGATCATTTTACCTAGGGTTTTACCTCTTATTTATCGAAGAAAGAGAGCTAACTTGCTTAGCCATGTAATTCGTAAGGATTAGCCGAAGCACATTCTAAGGTAAGGGTGTTGTTAGTATGAGAAAGGATAGACGCCTTTCTACCAGTTGGTAAGCCTCAAGAAGGGAGCTTTATCACATCGAAGTGGACGCTACCACGACTTAGACAATTAGATACTTAAGCCGTACATCAGGACTTCATGTAGCATTTAATGAGAAGAGAGAGAGAGAGAGAGAGAGAGGAATAAGAGCTCAACTCCATTGGATGAAGTACCCTTTGAAGGGTGCTTTGGATGGTAGGCTTAACTCCTCCTTATGGTTGGAAGGGGATCCTTGGGCAGTAGATCTAGTCGTAGTGGACTTCTTGAGTGCTTAGAGCTTGGACCCTAGAAAGCTTAAGGCTCTAAGTTCTCTTAAAGGATGCTCAAGCTCTCTATCTATTTGAAACTAGAGAGGGCTCGAGACTTTACAAGTGCTTAGAGACTATTTGGACTCTCACCTGGGCTGTTAGCAAGATAAACTGTTCTGGCACTCTAATTTGGGTTACGTGTACACTTGTTGGGGAAATCACGCACTAAGGTTAAGAGAATCCTTTGAGGGTACTAATTGGAGCTGGTGATGGACTTGGCCCTTTATAGCCTTAGGCCAAAAGGTGACAATCAACATTTAACAAGTTAACTAAATATGTATATCTATATAAAAAAATCATTTAATATTCTATTACAAGAAACATTTTAATAAATATCAATATTTTACAAAAGATATAAATATGAATATTAATTGTTTTAAGGGATGTCATTAGAACCAGTTGTGGGAAATGATGGCAATTTGATGAAACAGTACCTATGTGAAGATATTGATCACCAAAGCAATGGCAAGTAATTTCGTTATATTACATTATATTCTTCATACAGTTTTAAATTTTTATTAAAATTTTAGATGTAAAATATTGATCTCCTCAATCTATAGTCTATAATAAAAGCTATCCATCTATGAATACTTTTGCAATATTAATAAAATTTTTGCAATGAATTGATTGAAAAACAAGGGAAGTGTTTATTCTAGACCTATGTTAAAATATGAGGTCGTAAGTGGCCCTAAGATATATGCTTATTCGGATCTATAATTCAAAAGTGAAATTGTAATAAGTAAGTTATAGTAACATTAGCAAAAGCTATTAAATGATAGACAACTTGAATTTATAAACTTTTTATTTATACCATTAAAATATGTTGAGACTGGCAAATTTTTCTTCCTTTATAAATTACTAAATCCACACTTTTTGCCGAGGGTTCAATTGAAACCAGACAAGAGAGAAAGGCCATTCTTCATTAAATAAATAAATAAACCAACTAAATTGACACTGACGTGGCATAAGCGTAGGAAATGCAAAGTAACAAAAACCTAAGTGCAGACCAAAAAACCAAACATGTAAGTTAAAAAAAAAAAAATGAAACCTAAGTGCAAACCAAAAATCTAAACACGTTTCAAAAAAAAAAAAAAAAAAAGTTAAAGTGCGACTACATGTTTCGATAATATTTCAATATGACTAAATGATTTTTGTCTTCAATACTTATGGTTGCAATTGTATCCAACTACTCCTAAGCTACTAAAGTATAATTTGTAAATAAATTGAATTCAAACTTAAAATAAAACTTATTTATCTAAATAGATCAAGCTTGTGAGTAAGCTCATAAGTCATATATATAAGATATTTATAATATATATCATATCATATACAATCAAAACCCAAAAACATATATATATATATATATTATATCTAAATAATATATACAATATATTGATATTCTAATCTTTATTCATTATTCAACCATCTACTTATTAAGCTACTTAAACTTAGCTTACTTTAAGTTGATTATACTCGCTTTAAGCTTGACTTCTCTCGAACTATATTTGTAAATGTTTTGAGTTCAAGTTTAATATAAAATTTATTTATCTAAATAAACCTAGTTCAAGCATGTAAAAGCTCAAGTTAACACAAGGTTAATTACTTCTTCAAATTCAAAATAAACCTTTAAAAGCTCTATTCTACTTGGCCTCTTTATAGCACTATCAGCACTACCACATCTAGTATTATTGACTATCCATAAAGTTTAATGGAAGTTTGAAAAAGTTTGAGAGGGACATTAAGTCTTTTTCTTCAAGAACACAATTAATGCTTGGTCCCTCTTAATTATTAATGTAGGAATAAATTTACCTATAGCATCTTTTACTTTTCTTTATTTCATGAAAATAGTTGCATGGCTCTTAAATGCTTTCTTAATAAATGCTTAAAAGTTTCACATTGTGAGAAGAAGATAAAATTTTCAATATTATTTTGAATAAAATAATAGGCTCATTAGAATTTTCAAACTGTTCAAATATTAATGTATATTGCTTATATTACTTGATTCTAGAGACGATAATAAGGGGACAAAAAATTCACCACCATGAGTAAAAGGTTCCAACCTTTTTTCAAGAAGTCATTATTTTATTTTCCATGTACTTTAGTAAATTTGTGAAGCTCGATTTCATTCAATTGAATTTCTTAACGTTAACCCTAGCTTAACCCAAGTGAATGCATAATCCAGCTTTGATAATATTTCTTTCCAATTTAATCAGTATTGACTAATTAAATATCAACATAAATTAAAAAAAAAAATGAAAATCCCAAAAGCAAGAATTTGTGTGGCAACATTTGCATAAAGAAAAGGAAAATATGAAATCTTAATTGTTTTGAGGAACGTCAATATAATATGAAATGATGGCAATTTGGTAGATATGATGTCAATGTAAGGTTAAGGAAGGATCTTCACTCACTCTCTCTCTCTCTCTCTCTCCCCCCAACCTTGGAGTTGGACCCCACTCGCCACCTACCTTCGCGTCCTCCTTTTTTACCTTTCTCCGCTCCAACGTCAAATATTCTATATTACCACAAGAACCCAATTGGACCCACGCGGTTGCATTTAAGCGTTAACGTAACTTTCACACCCCACCGGCATTGCAATCGCAACTACACCTTTTAGTTTGGAGCACTCATTGTGTTTTAGTCGAAAACAATGCATATTATTTGCATGCATGGTTAAAAATATCCTAGTCTTTTATTAATGGATTTGACGTGAAATTCATAGAAATTCCATATCCTAGGGAAAATTAAAGCCATCCTTCTTCAAAAACTATTAAAAAACTATACAAAAATGCCTAATTTTTGAAGTAGTACATTTCTGAAAAGAATTACCAATATTATGAAAGTTTTCTTTTGATATTAAGTTAATCTTCTATATAAATGGGCAACTGTAATTTTGTTTTGAGATGGATGCATCGTCTAATTAATTTAGGGTTTTCTTACATGTGTAATATTTCAATGGTTAGTACAACTTACACCAAATTATGAATTGATATTAAAAGAAATATTTAAGTTGTGTATATAATGATACAAAATATCGACTTAAATTAGCACTTGGGGAACATTTTCACAATACCGATATTTTTCAAATTGTTTACATACACTATGTTTGAAATTTAGGATGCCTTTGTAATTTGGATACACTTTTTTTGGAAAAATATCTCTAATTTATGCCTAATTAATTGAAAATATGACAAGTATATATTTACATATATACAAAAAAAACAAACAATGGAGTTTTGGCTACATCAGGAAGATCAGACGTGAAAGGTTGGTTGCTTTCATAACAAATGATGAAATTCTCCATGTTTGCAGCTGGCAGCTGCTTGTTCTTGGAAAGAGATAGAGCAATAGGACTCACAGCCTTTCTTCCTCCTGGACTTTCTCAACTTGCACCCGGTGGTCCTGTCCTTACGTTTGCTTTACGTACCGAATTCATCCTATAATCATTCTTTTCCCGCCAATTGTATGTTCAGCCATTTAAGGAAATTTATCCCTTATAGAGGTGAATACGGTATGGTTCGACTTTGTCTATTAAAGCAAACATAATACTATAATGCAGCGGGATTTTTTCTTTTTACCTAGTTTTGCTTAAGAAAATTTTTGTTAAATCATAGTACACCTCGTTAGTTCTATAACAATGCAGATGAAAATTCATCAATAATTAAGTTAATAAATATTAATAAAACCATATTAATAACTTGTTATTTGCTAATTGACTTTATATACCATTATTTAATACCATTCATGATTCATGCAATACCATAATAGCACTCCTCTTAAACACGTAACATTCTTATCGCAAAACTGTATCAATAAGTCTAGATATTTCTCCTTTTTGGGCCTCCTTGTAGTGGTCATTTATTAATAGAGGGTTAATTCTGATATTATTTATAATGTTTAAGCTAAAAATAATTAATAATCAAGTGAATAAATACTAATAGATCAAATTCAATCGATTGATCCAAAAGTTTTCAATTAGCATTGATATGATATTCATTATATTTGATCTTATGTATGGTTACTCAACATCTTTTGTAATCCATGTGAAGTTCTACTGTTCATATTCCATTTGTAAGGAATATAACAAGTTTATAGTCCCTATAATCATTAGTTTCCAAATTTCTTTTTTCACAAAATAAAATTATTAGAAAAAGTCGTGTCTACTATCAGTCGTGGATTCATTATGTGAGGTTATATTTTGAGTTTATGTATAATGTCGGTGAGTAGCTTCAAGTTGAAAACTGAGCCACCCAAATTCACACCCATAAAGTGAGATTTTACAAGATACTATCCATGATCTTCCAAATTTATCATTTGAAATACAAGATAGATGATATATAACTGATAAAGTACAAATGAATAATTGAACTTCTACACGTATTTATGCTTTTAAAGGAAGATGGAGGAAACTCTAGATTATATATGCTGATCTTATTAATTTCAAACGCATTATGTTTAATATATTGTCCCCTTCCTTCTTTGTTATCCGGTAAAAATTCATATAATCTTTCTATAGGGTTTATTTTTAATTTTTTCGACTCCATTTGGCTCACGCTCCAGATTAATAGTAAAAGTCCAATTCAATTCTATTGGAAAACTTTTTCGAAATTGAATTGAAAAAGGCCATGATTACACAATTTAACTTACTCATATTTATCAATTCGTTTATTTTTTGGGGAAGGGAGCTCAAACAATAATATTATCATTCAAGAGAAATAACTTTTGCCTGTAAAAGCAGTATGAAGAGCAAAATTAAAGATACGCAATATTTCTGTCTATCCATATATTATTTGTTTTGAATTTCTTTTGTGTTGTAAATCAAATAAGAGAAATGAACTTTTCCTACTCTTCTTGTATACTAAGCAAAGTGTAGAAATTATATTTATTTTTTGTCCGTTTTGGCCATTCCATCTATATTTATTCATTTTCTTCTATTTCCACTTTCTATATAATCTAAATTATTGGCATAAGTAACTAGAATCTTTTTACATATTTAATAAAAAAGAAAAACTAACGGAGAAAAAAATCACCATTGTAGGTTAGACAAGAAAAACCTACACATTACTCTTACTCATGTTCAACTTAAAAATGTAATTCCCATACAAATTTAAGAGAAAATCATTTCAAAACCAATAACTCTTTCTATAGATATTTGTGATAGGCTTAATCCTACTTACCTTAAAACCTATTTACACTAGTTACTACTTTAACTCCTAGCTAAACCCTCTTTAACTCTCTCATTTCTTCTATTTTATCTACTTTATCTTACTCTCAGCTGAAACCAACTTCTAGGTTTTTAAAAACTGAAGGAGATTTCAAATTAAATGTATTTTAAAGTGAGTTTAAGTATCCAACCCCTTTTGTTTTGTTATTTTGGTGAAAAAAAAAAAACCTATTTTCATGAAATTTCTTAATATTTCTTAAGAAATCCAAATTTAAGTTAGTTATTTTTTGCAGCTCTTTATTAAGTTTTGCTTCTTAACTGGATTATAAAAAGTTCTACTCATTCTCAAGTAAGTTCTCTCATCTTTTCTTTTAGTTGATTGTTAAGTTTTGACAAAACTAGAGCATTTTGGGTTGATTTGATTTGAAATTTGAAGTTTGGTTGGGTTAAAAATGTGTTTTTGTGTTAGGTTGAAAGATGTTTGAGGTGTATTTAAGGTTAGGTTAATGAATGGAAGAAAAGGAGTGGTTTTAGAGTGCTGTTGAAGATGGAATTTTTACTTTGCTAAGAGGATATAACTTATGACACAGTTATATCACAAACCATGTCCCTACCTATATCTAAATGGTCAAAAAGTGACACGACTAGTAACATAATCATGTTGCTTATCATGTTCGATAAAAGGGAAGGATGGTTAGGATTTGACATGACCAAGTGACATGGTCATCTCGTTGACCATATCTAGCTACGTGTTTAATGTGTAATTTTCTCTTGTTGTTTTTCTTAACCATTCTTAATCAAACTTTTTCCAAATCTTAATCTTAAGTTCCACCTAGCTTTCTTTCAAAAAGTTCAAACCTTAGGATTCTTTAGTCCTTTAAGTTAATTTAACCTTTTAGATTAGTTTCAAATACTTTTTACTCCTTATGTCATTTTAAACAATTTTAATGAACTATTACTTAAGTTTACAAATCCAATACAATACTTATTAGCTTTCAAGCTATACTCCTTCTAAATTTCATTGCTTCTTCAACCTTCTAATTCTTCTTTCAAATATTTCTTTAAACTTATTCTTGATTAAAGTTTCAAACTTTACTATTAGTCTTAGTTATATTACTCTAAAGACTTAAGGTTGAGTTCATGGGTCATAATCAAAATTAAGTTGAGAGTTTTAAATTAGAAACTTTATTTTGAATTAGACTAATGATGGATTAAGGAAGGCTTCTTATTCTAATTGTCAAGTTCTCCATCTAAGCTCCTATATGAGTACAGTTTGGACTTTGAGATTTGAATTCCGAACTTATAGTTTGTTTACTCAGTTTCTAAGTATGTGATGCATGTATGATGGTTGTGCTTAATACGATGTAATAAAAAAAAGGACTAATCTATATTTAACTTAAAAGTTATTGGCTACTATATATGCTTGTCTAGGTCATCCTAAGAGCTTGTAATGGCAGATCCATAGAGAGCAAATGCTAATTTCATATAAGGTTTCTCTACTGGACTTACATGCTAAGATGATGCAGCTAGATTTAAGTATTGTGGTATCTATACTCTATAATAGGCATAAAGGACTCTAAAAGAAAACTTATATACTCATATATCTATCTATATGTATATAAAATCATGAATACCTCATAGTTGCTTACTGCTAAAACATAAGATAATAACTGGTTGATTATTTATTACTTACATTGAATGCATGTAATTGACTGTATGACATCCCTGTGTGCTCATGCATTACGTACTGGGTTGTAACTTAAACTTTATTTTTACAACTATAGATTGATTTGATAAGTTTGCTACCTGTGACAACTATAAGAATTGTTATCATCGAGTTGAGAAAGATAGTTCATTAGTTCCATATACAATTGAGATTACTAAACTGTGGAATTATGGAACTAATGTTGAGTGGAATTATTAATAGGTTTTGTTGCTGTAGAGTTAGAAATCCTGTATGCATAATTATGGTTGGATTGACTCGCCTGTGAGTCATTCGATTGTTTGGATTATGAAGATTCAATTCTACTAATGGCAATTACCATAGATGACCTCGATGATTATAGTCAATTTTATAGCACTAATATATCATTACATAAATAAGGACACATGGCAAGTTATGACTCTTTTAGATTTCAGGACGTTATAAAAAACAATTGAGTCTAAGTTTTAATTTTATGGTACTTAGTTTTATATGCTTGTAGGTCTAATCAAATTTAAGTTGGGTTTAACTATTAGTAAAGTTTTGATATTAATATGTAGTAATCAAATTAGAAGGAAAATATTATATTTACATAATCAAACTAAAAGATACTTAGTCGAATTGACTTCAAACATATAAATAGCACCATAAATTAAGGCTAAGTTTAAAATTATAAAATCTATCAAGTTTAAACTCAAATTAAAAACTATATCTACTCGACTTGATTTATTTAAAATCATTTGTCTCATGTAGGCTTCACCTTTAAATTATAAACACCCAACAAAACAAAATCCATATCAATGGGCGTCAATGTCATAATTCTTACTTAAAGATTAGGTGGACATGGTCTGTGATCTCATTAGGAAACAAGGTAATGGGATGTTATGGACAAAGAATCTATCATTCCTGATCTTATAAATTAAGGTTTATGAGAGGATTTTATTAATTGGTAACTTTCAAGCAATAGTTAGCCTACTAAATAAGAAAATGAATAATTTAAAAGAAAATGGTGGATGCAACGGATCTACCTCTTTCGTATATACTTTTCACCGATTTATTAATATATAGAATATAAGAGATTATAAATAGAAAAATGGGGTTGTACGTGCATTTTTGTCTTATTCTATATAAAAATATTAATGAAAAAAAATATGTTTATTTCTATGCATGATTTTTCCTAGCTATTATTTGCCCTTACCTAAACCAAGGAAAAAAAGGGGAAAAAAAAAAACCTTTTCCTTTTAGTCCCATCAATAAATATAACCATATATATACGTGTGTGTGTATAAGTTAGTTATATCTTTCATTTGTTTTCCTATTATAAGTCCCCATGACTAATTATTTTACATAGATTATAAGAGGTTTTAAAATTGGTTTATAAGGCCATAATTATGAATACTTTGTTAACACATGGTTGTAACTTTCAGGTCCAATGGTTGGTAAACTTATTTATATTTGCTAACTTGGTTATTCATGGCTTTGAGATTAGAGCATTACAAATTGTATCAAAGCTGATCCCTTACCAATAAATGGATAGTTTAAGTTTGGATCCAATTTAGAGATGAGGTCCAAGAAAGGAATGAAGTGTCATCAAGGTGTAACTCTTAATGTGCTTTTAGGATGACCTATTGGTGGTAACTAACCCGAATCGTACATTGAAAAAGAGGGAGATTTAGACTCAATTATAAAGTTTTGCGATGAAAACATTGCATATTTAAAAAGGAAGATTATGACACTTATTGGTTAAGTGTTACACATGAATTATAAGAGATTATGAAACTAGTTTATAAAGTCATAATTATGAATATCTTATCAAAACATGATTGTAGCTTTTAAGCTAAGTAAATGATGGGCAAGTTTATATTTATTAGCTTGATTATTCACGGTTTTTGGTTTAAGGCATTATAAATGGTTATAAAGTTGACTCTCTACCAATAGATAGGTGGCTCAGATCTAGATTTAATTTAGAAAAGAGGTCTGAAGAGTGCGGAAAGTATCATTAGGGTGGCCTGAATTATACATAAAAAAAGGATAAAGATTTAGGTCTAATTGTAAGGTTTCGCTACGATGACGTAGTATATTTAAGAGATAGAGATTATAAGATCCCATAATTAAATATCCCACGTAAATTATGAAAGCTTGTAAAAATAGTTTATAAGGATATAATTATAAATATATTATTAATACATAATTATAACTCTTTTATTAAGTGATTAATTGGGTCATTAATATTTATTGATTTAATTATTTACAATTTTTAACTTAGAGTATTACACTTACGCATGGTGAATTATTATATACATATATACATAAAATGAAATCCTATATATGAATTTTACTTTTCTATATTATAAAAGATTAATAAAGGTATGTTTAATTCGATCATATCCTACCTATTATTTCCAAACTTATTTTCCATCCTTTTTAACCGAGGAATGGGATTAACAACAAGCTAGGAGAGTCTCACGCGTTCACGCGCCCCAAGATGCACTACGCGTCTTACAAGAGGTTCTTTTCCAAAGCCCACGGTTTAGTGGGTTCCCCAGTTCTCACCTTTTCTCTGGCACAGTTCTTGACGTCACCCTCTCTTTTACTTTTTTTTTTTTTTTTGTTTCCAGATTCTATGTTGTCGTTTTCAAGCATTTCCACCAAATGCTTTTTTCTTCTCTCCTTCTTAATGGGTAAAACATATTTTATTAGGTAAATTTTTATACCATACTTCTTTTCGGAGGACAACTATGTGTGAAACACTGTACTTTTTCTTTTTCTTTTTCAATTTATCAAATACTTCAACTAGGAGTGAGTCGGACTTGCTTCTTTCACATTCATGTCCCCTTCTAAAAAGTCCTACCATTTTCTATTTCATGTCATGAAAATTGCATTTTTATTTTTATCTTACTCTATTCCGCAAATCAAATATTTCATTACTTTAGTATTTGTAGTTTTAATTTTACTTGTGATTAAAAAAAAAATTTCATAAGTTTATTTAGTAAGTTATTTATCTGAACGATTATTCTTCAATTATCAATAACTTGAAGGAAAATAGCAAAACAAAATTCATTCAACTAAAAGAAAAATCCTTTCTTCATAGAAAACGATAATTAATGCCATTAAGCACTGACAGATGCTAAATTTATATATATATATAAATATATATATATATTTGTTCCGATCATATATTTATTTTTCTCGTAAGGAGTTCCGTCAACTCCCCTTACTTATAATTTGTAAATTATTTGTTTGTAACAATGCTTTGAGTCTATGATAAATGAATTCCTACATCCTGCCAAGGAAATATATTAGAAACTGTATTTATCATCAAAATAGCATTTTCCAACTTTACTAGCAATTTGGTAATTATATTAACATATTATTCCGATTTGTACACAACTTGTCGTGAATTCCAGATTCATGACAGATCAAATCAAAAGATGGTCCGTTGAATTTGACAAAAGTAAATTTCAAACACCAAGATTAGATATGACGTTGCCAGTGGCATTTCATTCACCGCCCTTTCTGTATTATAAATTCAAGCGGGGTGTATTTCCCAAATGCTTGCGGAATCAACTTTTCTATATTATGTTTTGGAAAGGAAAATAGAATGATAAGGTTTACGGTATTTATACACGTCTGGCCAATAACCTTTACCATGTATTTGCAATTTGCATACACTTCGCTTAGAGTTATATATTTTAAATAGTGAAGTCCTATTATCAAGCATGTTGATTGGTCGACCGAAGCATATGGAAAACGACTACCTATGTGCATTCATAATCCTTGTTCTTTAATTTTCTAGATTAATCTTTTTTATTTTGGGTAAAAAATCTTCTAGAATAATCTCAAAAAGGTAAGAAAAGTAAAACAAGCTTTTTTTTTTTATGGCAAGTAAAAAGAAAAAAAAAAAAACAGAGAAATACTTTTTCTCAGATTCTGTCCTAGCAAAGCAAGCACGGCTGAGCAGTAAGGAATCAGGAGTCATAATCATAACTTCCTGGTCATTTTCCTACTGAAATCACCACCCAACTAGAAGTTAAATTGGGTCCACCAACTCATGGGGCCCCCCTTCCAAGAAAACATTAAATTGTGGACCCCGCCCTAGTGGGGTGTAGCTTTCATAATAATTACTTGGGACCTGGGCCAATGTTTGAAACGAAATGTGGAAACAAAAACTCCTCCATTGTTGTTTGCATCTCTCTCCCTCTCTCTTGGATATATTTGCAAGGCATACGGTGTTTTCAATTTTTTTTCTTAATTTTTCTTTTCAAATTGTCATAAGTGTGGTCTTATTTTGGTTTTCTCTTAAAAATATCTTTCTTACATATACTCTATATTAAATTTATAGCTGTCTTCGAGATAAGGATGTAGGGTTAATGCCAAATAATAAATAAATTTGATCAATTTCATAAGGATATTTTTTATTTAGAAATCAAAATGATCCAATTCAAACAAGTTATAAATTTGAAAATAAAAATTTGTTAGGATTAGTGAAACACTTTTAATCAAAAGTGTATGTGCGGGAATCAAATCACCCATTCTCTTGTATATATCCATAAGGCATATGCTTTTTTTTTTTTTTTTTCTATTTGTTTTTGAAATTATAATAAGTAAGGTTTTAATTCGATTTTCTCTTTACAATATTTCATCTATATCTACTCCATATTAAATTTATTGTTGCTTAAAACTTAATGTTTGAAAAATTTATGTTTGATCGTACTCACCTAAAACATAATGTTCGATTACATTTTCCTTCTTTTAATTTAATTAAATCATGTGGAAAATTATGATTAAAGATTGAGAATTCCAAAGTGAAAATTCATGTAGTTTTAAACAAAAAAACGTTTGAAAAGCATAATTTGTTTGTTAGAGAAAAACACTTTCTTTTTAAATTAGATAAAGACAAAAAAGATAAAATAAGTATAAGTTTATAGGGTTTTGCTAGATATTTAAAATTATAAAGGGAATGTATTTATACTTGTACTTTTATCTTTTTAATATTTTATTTTCCAAACAGAAAATTTAAAATTGATGCCAAAATAATTGAAAAAGAAAGACATAAATAAATGCCCAGTTATTTCATGTAATACGTTTACATTTTACCCATTCGCTATAGCTATTGCCTTTATATTTACAACATTTGCCATGTTTATTATGTCGGTTAAAAGAAGTATATATATTTATATCTACAAGGTTTTCATAATATTACATGCTTTTTTTCATGCCAGCTGAAGGTAGTAATTTATTTACTTCACATTTTATATTTCAAATATATGAAATGTTCATATATTGTAGAGTGCTTTGTAAATATTGGAAATGTCTTCATAACTTGTGTCAATTGCGATGATATCACCGGTTATTCATCTACATAAACATGGGAACATAATATTGGTTGTTTAATATATTTTACCTTGTTTATTTTCTTTTATGTATTCTTAAATATGAAAATAATTTTTAAATCTAAAAAGTAATTTTATTTTAATATATTGAAAGGTGTCGCATCAATTATTAAAATGAATTTGGAAGTGGGGAAGAATTTTTGAGTTAGCTTTGTTTTATTGTGGGGCCCATTACTTGCTTGTCAAGGTTTTTGTTCCCTTCTTAAGGAACTCTAACCGTGAAGTTTGGGCAGTTCTCCGGGCCTTGACCGTGATTCTATGCTTGCCGTACACGTGTTACCACTTTGGTAATATCCCACCAATCACCAAGTGCAAGGCGTGATGCCACATGGACGTTGAAGGTATTTACTCCTGATGTAGAATTTATTAGTAGTTAAATGCTGTTAGTACAATGGTTAATCAGTGGGAAGGTGGAAAATTCGATGCTGTCATTTAAAGTGGACTAGTTTAACTACTTTTTAACGATCCACAGTAACAAGAAGAAAAGGTTTTCATACCTCTATCTTTATCTTCGATATTAAGGTAGAAAGTGGTTTCGACATCTTACCATTTACATCTCCATAATACCATTTTCAAGGTGTAGATGAAGGGGTCGGTGTATTTTATGCCTATCTAGCATACGTCCAGTTCTTCACGTGATGGGAATCAACTTTACACTTCGATCAATTTTCAGTATTAAGGGATAAAATGAAGAGGGATTACATAGGGATAATCGGTAAAGGACGTTTCTTAATATATATGTAGACTATGAAGTAGTATAATGGATCTCGGGATTGATAAGGGATCACGGTGAATAGGCTATGGGCTTTAGAATTTATAAAAAATCTTGATTAATACTTGAGCTTCATTGAGTATGGTTAGGACTGACTTTGTTTCGAGTTCATTGTTGAGAGATTGAGCCTGTCTATTCAAACAGTCACCAGTACAAATAATTAACTAATATCTGTACCTACATCATCATCGGACTTCCTACACATAACGTCATACAACTTTCACCTATCAACACAAATAAATTCAAGGTAAGGAAAACAACTGCAACAAGTGGAAAGAGGAAAATATTCGCTCTTAAATTGAAACATATGAAAATCCCTATTTTAGTTTTCGCTTGGTTCATCGCTGCTTTGCATTTATTATTTTGTTGATAAAAATTGTGAAAAAAAAAAAAAAAAGAATTATATGTCGAGTTCAACATACTATATGGTATTGGCATAACTTAGGGGCAGCCTTCCTCTGTGTCTATAGTTAGTGGTATCTAACTAAATGAATTATGAAAGCATACCTTACTTATGGGGTTATAAGTGCATTATAGCTTTTTATTTTTCTTAACCTAATTATAGCTTTCTATCTTAAAAACATGATTTGATATTATTCAAAATTTGAGTATAATTTACTTCATTATTTGTTGTCAAGTTTATCTAATTTTAATTTTTGTTCAAAATCCATTTACTAAATTAATATTTACATGTAAAATCTTGAGTTATTTCATGCTTTAAGTTTGCTTGGCTTTGTGCTCTATTAATTTGCAACTTATTCAAAAAGTTTTGCTCGGAAACTCTATCAAAAGTCTTACAAGCTATTCAAATGAGAAACAACACACTTGCTTAGATTCAAAGCTAAAGTAACATCATCTTATTCTCAACACAACCACTCAAAAGGCTTAAGAAAACTTAAGAATTACTTAGGTAGTCCAGGATCACTATGTAGTTAGAACAATTTGGAAAATAGATACTGGTGTTAGGCATCTGGATGCTAGCTACCATACTTGAAAGAGCATAGTTTCAATACTAGTGTTTAGATGCTATCGAGGGGTAGCATTTGAACACTTGTTCAACCCCCCATACACAATACCATTTTTGCCAATTCGTAACTCTACACTCCTAAAATAAAAACCCAATAGAGAAACGTCACCACACCCATCAAACTTAAAACAAATCACCCTTGTAGCCAACTTCTCCTCCCAACCATACAATCAAACACAACTTACGGAAAAACAATGAATAAGGATGCAAGAACAAAAACGCACTTATGGTAATATGATTCTAGCACATTTACCACCACACAAATGCTATAGGATACACGTAAGGTTGCCTTAAGATTGTTTTTCCTGTTATCTTATGCAGAAAAATGAAATCCCTCAAAAATGTTTCAATAGAGACTCAATAACAACAATACACACTAACTTACCTTATAGTAATTCACTTTTAATCACACTTACACTGTTGACTACTTCTTGTAACCCTCTCATGAGAACCTTTAAATTAGTTTTCCTACAATGCCCTAGCTACAAAATGAATTTCTCAATATTCTTTGATTAAAACTCACTAAGAAAATGGATTTTTAGATACTTACTATTGATTAATAATTGCTAGAACGTATTGATCTCCTTGGTTTGTAGCATGTGTAGAAAACCCTAGCACGATGGCACAAAGAGGTGAAAATGTGGGAAAAGTGGGTTTCCCTAACCTTAGGTACAGCTTTTGTACTAAAGCTCATACAATCTTTTCCTATATTGATAATACCCATACTTTTAACTCGTAATATCGAATTTGTCCTTAATATGAGACTCTCTATTTTAAAGAATTCCTTTTTATTTTACACTTTGTATTTTTACTTTAATTCGTGTTTTACAACTCCCCTCCTATAAAAACTTTCATCATAAAAAATTAAGGAATTACATACCTTTCTCTTGAAACAACTCTAGGTAGTTTTTTCTCATCTCTTCTTCCAACTCCCAAGTTGTTGCCCTTTTTGAGTGACATGCCCATTAAACCTTTACTTAAGGTATCTTCCTTCTCTTCAACTCTTGAACCTTAGCGTTCACAATCCTTATGGGTTACATTACTGTTGACAAGTCTAGTTGCAACTCTAAGGTCTCTACATCCACTACCTGTATCTAATGTTGCTATGTCTCCTATTTTAGATTGGGTTTTAACTTCCTCAATATGGATACATGAAAGAAGTTATGGATACCCTCTAACCTAGGAAGAAGCTCCAATTTATATGCTATACTTCTAATCCTTTCTATCACTTTGAAGGGTCTAATATACCTTGGAGGCAACTTTCCTCTCATCTCGAGTGTGAAAACTCCTTTAATTAGAGACACTTTCAGTAAAACCTCGTCTCTTACTTAAAACTCCAATAGGTATCTCTGCTTATTAGTGTAACTCTTCTAGTGGCTCTAAGGGGCTTGCATTCTCTGCTTGATCAACCTCACCTTATTAATTGCCTCTTACACTAACTTTAAGCCCAAAACCTATCTTTCTTTAATCTCGTCCCAGTATATGGGCGATTTGTACTTCCTACCATATAGGGCTTTGTAAGGGGCCATTTAAATAGTCGCTTGATAATTGTTTGTCATGTCCCAAACCAGAGAGTCATAACAGTCCTGCTATATAAACCAACTTAAGCTAAAAGCTAGCCTTTTAGCTACTAACTTAAGTATAGCTAACACTAGGTCTTTGATACTCCACAGCTTTGAGTAATCTAATTTAATATCTATTTGGTATCAACTTGTGGTGCAACTTTCTAAAATAATTTTTGAAAGAAACACTATGGTATAAAAGTTTGAGAAGAAAACAGAAAAAAAGTTTTATAAATAACTTTAGAAAAAGAAAAATATGATAAGGGTTTATAAAAGTCCATAGGTTTTCACAACATCGTATCAACAAATATAAATGAAAACTAGAGGGCCACTAATATAGACTTTATTAGTTTTCGTATAAGTTAGTAAATTTGATAAATAATTAAGAACATTGCCCAATAGTCTTGAATCTTACTCCCTGACCTTGTTCTTTAGTCTTTCTAGGACTTAGTGTAGTTTTGGTTATTCTATTAGGAAACTTGCAAAATAATTATAAGAGAGTATACAACAACCTGCTCGGTAAGTGGGATGAAGACAATAGTACCTATCAGTCATCAAGCAATCAAGTTTTTCAAGTAAGGTTAATTAGATGCAATGCATGTTCAAGCAAGTACTATTGCAAGATGTTGATCGGTTGTCGTGATATTAGAGAAATTGTGTTCACTCTAATTTGGGTTTTAAGGAGTTTCACGCCCTGCACTTCTTGAATCGATGACCAAATCGAAGCTTGTGCAATGGAGAAACACACTCCACTCAAGACTACTTTCGAATCACTATCCTCAACCTTGTCACGACCTCTTCTCCTATCACTTAGTTGGACTAAAGGTGGGGAAAAGACCATTTCGGCTATCGTTATCAGAGGGTCCATGTTTAGCCTTAACTTCCTAGTCGTTTTCCCTTAGTAGGTTGTGATGTAGGTCATTTTAGAAGTTAGGTTGAGTTTGAATTAGTTTATCTCTTAAGGTGATCGAGCAATTTCAAGTCATTCAAAGCAAATAACATTATAAAGCAAGCAATATATACAGTCCAACACTTAACAACAGTAATATAATATCCAAGCATACATCTACATAGGTTTCTAGCTTATACTCACAAGCACAACACATGCTAAGACCTCCAAGTATTCTTAATAATACTTTAAAGTATAGTGAAGGAATAATCCCACTTACTCACACTTATGGATATTTTACTCCTAATTGTTGTCTCCTTGATCTTTAAGCATCCCTAAAATATAGAATCAATTAGTTTTGAAGCTTTGATTCATTAGTTATTTGTTTGTTTTATATGTTTTTGGTTGTTCAGTAATAAATTTTATAAGTTAGTTTCACTTAAAAATCATGATTTCTTAACTAATTAATGATTATTTACGAATTATCCTAATTAGTCGAATCCTCTGAGCTATCATCTAAGTGGACTTATTGTGGTTTTCGTTAATCAAAATCCTCTAAGTTTGGTTCTAAGAAGTTTTGTAGTACTTTTTTTTAGTCTAAAAATCTTTTGAATTTGGTTCTAAGTGAATTTATAGTAAATCCCTTTAGTGAAAAATCCTTTGAGTTTGTCTTTGAGCTAATCAGGGTTATTTATTACACCAATTCTTTCCTCTGAGATAGCCCCTAAGCTTCTCTGAGTAAAACTCCTTATTTGAAAATCCTCTAAGCTATCCTCTAATCTTATTTTCTATAGAAGTTTTAATATCATCATTATCAGGATCATATAGGGGGCCTAATAGAATTTCTAAAATTTTTATATTACATGTATATTCATGATACGAAAACTGCTTTGCAAGTCAAATGTTGCAAAACTTTAAATAATTTATCATTAGGGTTTTTCATTTTTAATTAATTAACATATTGTAAAATATAAATAGCAATAGATATTCAATATTTTACAATTCCTCAAAACTGCAGAGAATAGGTATCTCCTACCAAATGATAGGATTATGTAGTAACGTTATAAAGTTTAGACTTATTGTAGTTACAAAATCTAAGTACAAGAATAATAATTACATGTAAGGTTTCAAATCAGCTTTACAATCTACCTTCATATTCTATCTTCTATGACATCTCAACATTGGTACTTAACGCTCAACTCTTAACCCATGTCCAATTATCTATCAACCTGTAAAAGAAGAACCATTATGGAGTAAGTTATAGGAATTTAGTAAGTTATCCCTCGTATTATATCGGTAAGTAGGTTATTAAGCAAACTATTAACAACTATATGAATGCATATATATGCAGTATGCTAAACAATATATGTAGTTGACTAGTACTGCATACAATATCGGATTTAACACCCTCTGAATTGAAGGTTAAAGATATATCGGCATCAATCACAACCGGGTTTTAGCATATTGGCTTTTAACCATATATTGAAATTCCATATTTTATAAAATTTATTTTCCATTATTAAAATCCAGTAGTAAAAAAAGTCCCAGGTCTAATGGTGAGGTGGCCTTCGTAGTCTACATTCAAGCCTAATGCGGTGGTCTCTAGACTCGATCCTTAGCTACCCATGGTTAACGTCTCCAGTGCCAAGTAAGCTCGCGAGCCAAGGGTAAGGTCTTGTTGTACTAATGCTCTTGTATTGTACTAATTAAATCATGTGGGAATCCTATCCTTATAAGGCCCTTCATTACCATCCATGTGAGGTGATGGCTGGAACATTATATACAATTTTCACGCATATGCATGCTCCATTTGATTTAAGATGAGTCGAATATAATTAAGTTAATTTATTAGGTGATAAACCAATATCAACAAATCATTCAAATTATGCAACAGTAAATCATATAACCAAATTTTCACTTATCACTTTTAACAATATTTTGCATGGTAATCAATCAATATTAAGCACATACATAATCTGAACCCTCATGTATCAAGTTATTAATATTTAATTTAGGTGCACTAACTATAAGTACAAAACAAGTATAGAGTCATTAGGAGTACTCACTTGACCCAAGCTGATATGACTCCTAATAATCAACAAGTAGCTTGCCTTCTTATTCGATATCTCCTGACAAATAGATATAAGAGGAACTTAATGAGTGTCTAGTTATAGGGCTAAATAGCTTAAATACTTATTATTTACTTTATAATTCACTTTTCGCTTAGGTTTTAAATCCAATATAACCTTTTAGTTTTAACTTAAATCTTTACATTTTCATAGACCTATCTTAACGAGTTCGCATTATGCTATCCTATAGGTAATAACATATGGTTTATTTAAGATCATATGAATTCAAATTATTCAACTATTTATAGTTTTTGTATCGATCTTTTGTTATAACCTGATTTAGTTATAGTATTTGTGTATAGTAGACTAGATATTAGTGTAACGATATATACATATTAGATAAAGTAATAGGGTTAGGTAAAATATCTTGAAATCGTATAATTAGATAAGTAAAATCTTTAGTTCCGTCATACTTTAGTATTATTCTAACTTTATATTGTGGGTATATATATATACATATATTCAATTTATCTTATCCAAGTGTATGATTCTATCTTATTGTTACCATTATTATTATTATGTATTATAATCATTATCATTTTATATTTATATATATTATTATGATATATGAAAACATTTCTTCTTCGAAGTGCTTTGACTTTTTAAATACGTGTGCATATGTATAATACTTTGATTTTTTGAAGAACTTTGTAGCTTATAATTGTGTTTTATCCACACTTTATGATATGTTTTTGTCGCTTTCCCTTTATAGGAAATTATATATGTATGCTTGTAAATAATTGTATTTAATTATTTCTTTATTTAGTTAGGGCTTTATTCTAATTATTTATTTATAAGATTATATTACTTAAATAATGTAATCAATTTACTTGTATCCCTAAGTTTTTTCTAAATTCTAAATTGCATATAACCTTTTTGTTCTAACCTTACTATTTATAAGCTTATAGTCAATTTTTATTGTTTTTGAGTGTATGTTCGCGTAGCGGAGTCTGTTTTAGACTTTAAAACCCTCATTTTCTAAGATAAGCCTAAATTGTTATAAATGTAATTATTTTGACACAAATATTTTTATTTAAAAATTTTTGAGTTTTCTTTATTATTTTACAACTTAGTTAATTTTCTAAATTTTATATTTTTGTGATTTCTTATTTTTAGCTTTAATTTATTTAGTCTTCATTATTTTCTTATTTTAAGCTTGATTTACTATTTATTGTAATCTTTTTATTACTATTAATTTGCTTAATTAATTTTATTATTATTCCTTAATTATTTTGAAGTTTTCAGTTTAAATATTTATTTAGATATATTGTTGATGTGGCACAATTTGGTTAGTCCACGTGGCACTTTGTTAAGTTTTCTTCACCTTTTTTATATTTTCTAAATGTTTTATTATTATTAGATATATTTGTATATTATCATATTTAACTAATTAGTAGATTATGTGCCTTAATTATGTATTATGATTTTCGCCCCATTATGTAGGTATATATATTATATTTTATTAAATAAATATATTTTGTACATATACAATTATACTTATATACTTATGTGTTTATGTACGTACATATATCCTCAATTATTTTATTATGTTTGATATTTTATTATATGTACTTATATTTAATATTTTATTATATACACTCATACATATACATAAGTACATANTATTATTATTAGATATATTTGTATATTATCATATTTAACTAATTAGTAGATTATGTGCCTTAATTATGTATTATGATTTTCGCCCCATTATGTAGGTATATATATTATATTTTATTAAATAAATATATTTTGTACATATACAATTATACTTATATACTTATGTGTTTATGTACGTACATATATCCTCAATTATTTTATTATGTTTAATATGTTATTATATGTACTTATATTTAATATTTTATTATATACACTCATACATATACATAAGTACATACATATTATTATTATACTTAATATACTATTGGATACACTTACACTTAGTATATTAGTATATGTACTTATTAGTATATATATGTTTACATATGTATTCTATACATGTAGGCATACATATGTATACGTATTTATACATGTACATACCTTTATTGTACATATTTATATACATGTACATTTATTTATACCTGATTTGATATGTACTTTTATATGTATATATATAAATACATATTTTGTATTTTCTTAGTATAGTTTTTTAAGAATCTTTAATATACATAATTTATGTACACATTTATAGACTCAGTTTTGTACATATACATGTAAAAAATTAGTATTCCTTACATATGTAAGTTTATGTACATATTATATATATGTATACCGCATATACATACATGTTTATATATCCCCAATTAGTTAACTATATAACATATACTTACTCTAGTTAGTTTGTAGACTTATTCATTCTATTTTCTTCAATATTTCAAAAGACCCATTAGTTCAAATCTGCTACAGTAAGTCTTAGTAATAATTGAGTTCCTAGGCACATCACCTTATAACTGGTAATCAAGACAACTCATTAGGCTTTGCCCTTCTACCTGATATTGAAAAGGCACTTCTTTAAGTGTTTCAAATGTGATCACCATGTTGTGATAATCAATGGTGGCATAGTGTTTAGTCAACTAGTTTATGCCTAAGATTACATCAAAGCAAACATATCTAGCACTAACAGATTAGTGGGTAATATCCACCCTTTTGCAACCATCTCTATGTTCTGACACATTCTATTTAGTGCAATCTCATTCCCTAATGGGGTATTCATAATCAAAGTGGAATTCAAAAGGATAACACGTAACATACAAGCATTCACTAAAGATTCAGTAATGCAAGAACAAGAAGCCCTAATATCAAATAAAACATGTACACTTTTGTTAAGGATAACGAGAGTACCTGTAAGAGTGTCTACCTTAGAAATCTCCTAACTCAAACTTTGTTATTCGAGCACAAAGACATGGGTTAGTGCTCTTCAGCAAGTTCTTAGATGAGGGTGAGCTGCTTTAGTTATGTTTTGAGTAGCAGTTACCTAAGTGGCCTGCATAGGTTGTTTCCTTCTTTCTTCGCAATTTGCTACCCAATAGTCTCCTCTAACTATGTTTGAAGCAAAAACCCTGGTGTAAAAGAGTTGACTCCTTGCAATCTTTGTTGACATGTCCAGTCTCACGATAAAGGAAACAGGCACCCAAAGTCTACTTACAATCTACAACTTCATAGGGTCCATAATAGTGGGTACACCTAATTGGCATTAGCAAAGGCAAAGGTAAGTGAGTTGGCATTGGGGCTGACCACATCATCGGCCTTAGCAGTGCAAATGGTGGTCTACCGCCCTCTCTGATCATGATGCCCAACGTAAGCCTCTTGAATCACTCCAGGGATCTACAACCCCGCATAGGCTTCTTACCTAAGGCCTTCCTCTCTTTACGAGCTAGCAACTCTTCTTTCCTCTTCATACCTTGCTCAACACTTCTGGCTTGCTTTATTGGCTCAGCATAAGTGCTTCTAAACCCTGCCATCCGCTCTTGTAGCTCTAGCTCTAACTTAAAGATGAACCATTTGGTGTGCGACCTTTCATCTTGTCTTATTAGCTATGGCAGAAAATGGGCTAGGCGATTCAGCTTTACCTCATAATCTAATACCGAGCATTTACCTTGTTGCAAGGTTTAGTAGGCCAGCTCCATTTGTCCTCTGGTGTTGTCGTAGAAGAACTTATCAAAGAATAACTACTTGAACTCTTCACAAGTGATAGGACTAACTACATTTTTGCTGGTCCTCGGAGCACTCTCCCACCATTAGGTTGTAGAACCTCTAAAAAAAAATGTAGCATACATCATCTTCCTATTATTTGGACTTCTGCCATAGTAAAGGACTTCTCCACCTTAGTGATCCATTCTTTAACTCCTAATGGATCATTTGGTTTAGGGTGGGATGCTTGAGCAATCTTCACAAACTTGTCAAAAGTACTCCTACTGTTACGACCACTTGTACCAACGTCCATAAAAAAATGCACTCAATAATAGTATTACCTTGGCAACTTTCCTTTCTTGTCTCCATATCTCAACTTTTGCCTAAATGACCTATATGTCCCTCTGTATTTGCTACTGTTGCTGCATTAGCAACTTAATTATAGCATTCATCGAATGTAAAACCTGAGCAACTGTCACTATGTCTAAACCTTATCTTTGGTCAAACTATGGCTAGGTTGGGTTTGGGTAGGCATGCCCCAAGGAGGATAGGTTTGGTCTTGGCCTCGAGTTTACTAATCTTGAGGCTAGAAAGGGATAGGTTGGCCTTAGGCTAGTGGTAGAGGTTGTTGCCTTTAAGGTGGCAGACTTGTCTTAGGTTGGTTTTGATTTGGCAAAGGGATGAAGTTTGGGTTAATATTCCTATTGCCCTGGGGACAAGAAGAAGAGCTGGAGGTAGCACCGTATTTAGGTATACTACAAGAAAAGAATTGATGACTCTTATTTTAGATACACTTCATATGGTGATTTTATAGTATTTCCCTTATATTTTCATTTGTTTTTAAAGAAATTGATACTTAATTAAGTAAAGTTTTGATTTCAAGATTTAAACATACTCTTAGCTTGAAAAAAAAAAAAGAATCAAGTTTCACTCAATTCGAAGTTCAAACGAAGTTATGAAATTTTGAAGTAGGACATGACCATGTTCAACTAAGAGCTCATTATTAAAAGAAAACAAGGCTGATGGTTAGAAAGTTACACTACCTAGGGACATAAATGTATCTTAGGTTGTGTTTGCTTAATAGAAGAAAATTATGATTTTCAGTTAATGAGTTACACGATCTAAGGACATAACTGTCTCTTAGGTTATGTCTACTTGGGAACCAATTTTAGTGCCCAAAGTCAGTGAGTTACATGACTACTAGGACATGGTGATGTTCTAGGTCATATTTGGTGTTAAAAAAGGTAGTTTCCTATTTTATTATATAAGGACATTAGAGGGTTTTATAGGTCACTTTTCACATATGAATTAGAAGAGACTTGAAGGAAAGAGTGAGAAAAAGGCTGAAGCATTACCCAACTATAAGATTGAAGAGATTTCTTATCAATAAAAGGAGGTTTTCATGATTTTGTTTTTATTGCAACTTTCTTCCCACTTCATCATGATAGCTTAAGATTCTTGTATTCAAGATTCTGGAACCTAAGGTTTATGTGTGACTGTTGGATTGATTGTTAATTTCAATAGATTTTTTATTTTTCTTGATTCAATTATGTGTTTGCATTGTTAATTGATATTTCTAGGGTATTAATTCATGATATTGCGCATACTGATTGAGAAATCGCATGTGTAGTGAGGCCTTAATATAATTAGAGAGAATTATATGTATACTTAGAGATAAGGAGCATGATTCTTTCGAAAAGTTGTTATCTTTGTGTGGGAATTCATCATACATTAATGTAATCTTAGAGTATTTTATTAAGTGAAGAGATTCTGGTAAGTAATTTAAGGTTATGGTTAATGTTTTTGAGAAAAATGTTAACTTTAATTGCAAATTCCTCCGATCACGAATAATAGAGACGAAATTGGATAGATTTTTAGGCAGTCGCATATTAACTCTAGGGGAAACAAATCCTAAATATGTTATTAACCCTCTTGAATTTGTTCTTAATTTTAACACTTCCCAATTATTTGGTTAAGTCTTATAATCAGTTTAGTTTATTAATTTTAGTTCTTTAATTTTATTCAAACTCATCATTATTTTCCAGTTCAATAATAGAGCTAAGGTTAATATTAGTACTTGAGGTCTTTAAGGAATCGACTTAGACTTACATTTGTTATATTAGAATTTCATAAGTGTGCTTGCCTTATATCAAGAACATATGAACAAAGTCATGTAAGTTGCTTTCAAGGAAAGGAATTAGATAACTTAAACGCATTATAAGCACAAGAAAGGAAAGGATTGTTAAGAGCTTAATAAAACAAACTACTTCAAGCATAACTCAACACAACCTTGCATGCTACTCAACCATCTTTATGTACAAATTAGATCACTCGATTCACAACATACTTCCTCTAAGGTTCAAGCCTTAGCTATTTATGATTTAGAAACCTAAGGCTCTAGTACCACTAAAGTTGTAACAGCACAAACTTAGGGAATCACAACTTGCTACATATCTTTAAAATTTATTAACATGTCAAGCATCTAAAATCTGCTTTCACATGTCTCCACATAATTAATCATCACCTATTACCTATACTAACTTCCATGTTATGATTCAAGGATGTCTCAAATACATCTACAATTCAACAATATTCACAAAAAAGATAAGATTTCTAGCTTTCTTTTATTCAAATGAAAAGATTTCAACATGGTTCGAAAGTATTTATCTCATATGCCATAAATAAACTTATTATCTCAAACTACAACACTAGATAACTTTACAACCATCCATTGACAAGGATTTAAGAAGTCTCAGGTGACTTCTCAAGACCTAAATAATGAAAGTAAAGAGAATAGAACATATCTAAGAACTTAAAACAACAAGTCTCATAATCTAGAATAACTAAGTAGAATCATCTCCAAAGTCATAATAATAATCATAATAGTCAACTTTATTGCCATAATATTTGTAATTCCTATAATATTCATGAAAGTCACTTGTACCTTTGCTTGCATCTAAAAACATAGAAAATAAGGGGATGAGCAAAACTTAGTATATGGTATAAACTCATGCATTTGATTCACACCAAGAATGCGTAATATATACACTCGTTCACCAATTCAAGTATCTAGATGCAATACCTATAAGTTATTATCTTATTTAAGTCCAACAAACAACATGGTTCTAGCGTCCTAGAATTTAGAGTAACTTATGACTTCGGCGCGCAATATATAATATACATATAGGTATTGGTGTCGGGTCCTTCCTAATACCTTAGTGACTAGAAACCAAGAATCCATGTATTCACCTAAATCTACCTGAATTATTTTCAAGCATGACTTTAATTAGGACATCATCGTGTAAGGATTGTCAGTGTACTAGCCTAAGGTTTGGTCCTCTCAGTTTTATAGGCCTAGCTAAGCATAAGCAGCATACTTATTATAGCAAAGTTTTCATTAAATTTGTTTACATTCTTAAAACTATGCATGCACAAGCAATAAACAAACCCTATACCTAATTGTAACATTTGCTTGGAAACTGTGTCAAAAGTCTTACAACTAGTTCAAATGAGAAACAAAAACACTTGCTTAGATTCAAAGCTAAATAATGTCGTCTCGCCCTTAACACAACCACTCAAAAGGCTTAAGAGAAATTAAGAAGGATCACGATGTAGTTAGAACGATTTGGAAACTAATTTGAGAGGTGATTCTTGATTAGAAAGGTTTAGAAAAGGGTTTAGGATTGACAAACAACATTGAAAAACCCTTAGAAAACACAAAGTAAAAATATTGTAAGAAACAAGGGTTGAGTGTCCCATTGCTAGCTTATCGAGCGTTCGGATGCTAGCTTGAAAGAGCATGGTTTCGATATTGGTGTCCGAATGCTATGGGGGGTGGTGTTTAAACGCCTACTACAATCTGCAGAATTTTGCAAATTGCAGTACCCACTTCACTCCCCCGTACACAGCATCGCTTCCCCCAATTGATAACTCGATACTCCTAAAATAAAAACCTAATAGAGAAACATCACCACACCCATTAAAACCCAAAACAAATCACCCTTATAACCAGCTTCTCCTCCCAACCATATAATCAAACACAATCTATGGAAAAACTATGAACAAGGATGCAAGAACAGAATCGTACCTGTTGTAATTCAATTCTAGTACGTCCACCACTACACAAATGTTGTAGAACACACATAAGGTTGCCTTAAGGTTGTTTTTCCTACTGCCCTATACAGAAAAACAAAATCCCTCAAGATGTTTCAATAGAAAACTCAATAATAACAACATACACCAACTTATCTTATAGTAAGTTGCCTTTAATCTTACTTACACCACCAAGTATTTGCCATAACCCTCTCGTTAGAACCCTTAAATTCATTTTCCTACACTGCCTTAAGTAGGAAACAAATTTCTCAACATTCTTTGATTAAAACTCACTAAGAAAAGGGGTTTGTAGACACTTATCGTTGATCGATAATTACTCGAACGTATTGATCTCCTTCTTGGTTTGCAGCACGTGTAGAAAGCCCTAGCACAACGGCATGAGAGGGATGAAAATGTGGGAAAAGAGTGTTTCCCTAACCCTAGGTACAACTTTTATACTAAAGCTCGTAGAATCTTTTCCTATACAAATAATACTTCTACTTTCAATTTGTAATACTGAATAAGTCCTTAATATAAAGCTCTCTATTTTAAAGAATTCCTTTTTATTTTACACTTTCTATTTTTACTTTAATTCGGGTTTTACACTTTGAATTTTAATTACAATTTACACGGTTTAAATTCAAATAGAAATAAAATATGATCTGAATAATTTTAAATGAGGGGACACAACATCATGATCGTTGGAGAAAATGGACGTAGACAACTTCAAAGGCGAAATATGTCTTTCAATTAATCTTCCTTTATCTTATAACTTTATTTTTACCGTTTATCCATAGTTCCAATTTCATTTCTCTTGTATTATTGATGAATTTGACATGAAACTCCTTATAGAGAATGTGTCAAAATTAACTAGACAGATTCACTTCTAACTACATCGTAGTGTCGATGCCATTAAATAAATTATTATATAATATATAGAAGTATTCCGTCGTGTTCTCGATGCCATTAAATATATTATATTATATATAGAAATATTGTTTCTACCAACTTTTCGAGATTCCGGGTAAGAGTTCGACTAGAAACACAAGCTTAAATCTAATATGGAGTTGAGATTTATGGGTAGACTTGCACAACAGCTTATTTAAGCAAAATTAAGCCGATCACTGCCAATTCATGTAGTTCTTATGTAGCTTTTGTGTCACGATCGCTTAGACATATGCGGATTCGCAAATCAATACAAACATAATATTGATTATTTAACGGTTGAAGAGACAAAAAAGAAAAAAAACTATAATATCATCTAACAATCAAACAGGTTGATGGATTATAATGACAAGAAAATGTTTGACACATTTATTAAAGGGGCTTTGTATATAGACACGATTATTCAATATTATTATGGTTCTTTGAAATTTAAAATATTAGTAGAAGCATACTCGGTCGTATAGGTTGATGCAATTTTATTACAAGCGTGGATAAATTTAACATGAATGCAATGCATAATTTCTTTCTTTTTTTTTTTTTCTTGTTAATTTAACTACCATATTATTGGTATGTAGTTATTGTATCGTGTTGTCATGTATTGTAGGAAATTGACTAACTCTATTCACGCATTTATTGGAATCTCACTATTAATATAGGCAGCGGTCAATGTGGAAACTTACAACTCAAATAAAGGTGCATCAAAACTTGTGGTTTTGGGTCGACCACCCGATCGATCATATACGTAATGGTAAGGACATTAGAGTCACGCCAATAGCCCAATGGCCATTGTCAATACAAAAGACTTTGACCATAAAGCCAATCGACGACTTCACTTTATTCACTACCAAGTCTGTGGAGGGGGACCGTGTCTGAAGCATCTAAAGCCAGCACTAGACTGGAGACAGGCATTTTGCAGAAAGTCAAGCAAAATAATAACATCTCTTTAGCTTCATATTTATGATGGAACGACTTTTATATCTATTAGTTTATTATACATGATGAGAAAGAATTTAATGGTATTAATATATTACGTGAATTGATGAATAGGATTTAAATATAAAAAAATTTTGATACTTAAAAATATCAAAAAATGCATTTATTTATTTTTAGGTATTTAAATATCATCGGTAACTAATTGATTAACACGCACTAATTTAATATATTAAAATCCTTAATACATACGACAATTAGAATACAAATAATAGAAAATAACACATGAAAAATAATGCATACAAACCCTTTGAATAAAATTTAAAGCAATCGGCTAGCAAATAGCACATATATACGGACTTATCATGCTACATTATATTAAATTATCTCAAATACATAATGATGTTTTTGGTGCATCTTTTGTATTGAAGGCATCAACTTGATTATACGATGGTTCTAATTTGAAATACACATGGAGATCCATGGTTCCACCAACTTGATTAATTCTTCATTTCGATTATTTTCGTGAAGGCTAGATGGTGAAATATAATAAGATATATACTATCTACATTATTTATCGTGCAAAAATTTATACATATTTATACAACTTTTGATAATCTAATTGGAAAAAGAAAATCTCTATAAATTGTAGACACCAAATTATAACAATCTATTAAGTTGGAAAAGATGATCCTTGAAGCAAAATCTTGGGGCTTACTAAATGTCTTTTTCATATGTTACGACTTGCTACTACTATTATACGCTTAAAGCAAAAATAGCCACTTGATTTAAGCATTAATATCAGCGCTATCGTAATTCAACTTAAGAAAAGCTGGTAATTGCTGATGGTTTTGTACCAAACTTTTTACCGGTGATATTTCTTTCTCCAAGTCCTCCCTCAAGTTTTCTTTGCTTGTGTGCTTCGGCTTGGACAAGGCCCACCAATTTTGAGCCATAATAGTGGGTTTTTTCTAACTCATTGCATTGAATTGTTTTATGGATAGCGAAAATATCCTAAACTTGTTATGGTTCTTTTTAACAGTGATAATGATTCTTAAGAAGCAACGATTGCACTACAAAGTAGCGATGAGTAATTTGTAACAGAGTTCAAAAATCTGAAATATAGCCAAAAGATCTACAACTCGAGACTAGAAGTGCTCGAGACCCCAATAGAGAAGCTCGAGAAACTAAAGATAGTAAAAAAATACGTAGTCCTAAAATTTTTGAGGTAAATGCTGTCCAGCCTTAAAACTAGTGCGCTTGATTCATGAAATAGAATAAAAAAGGAATGAAATTACAATTATTTAAGATTGAAATAAATAAGTGATAGCTATTTTTTATGGTCATTTTGACATCATAAAGAGATATGGAAGTATACTATAAAAAATTAAAGAATAACAATTCTCTTGGTCTTATAAAAAAATTGCAATTCCTTATCTTTTAGTAATACTAATTATGTGGAATTGTCATTCTATCAACCAAGCAAAAGAATATTCCACCCTTATGAAATTAATCTAGTGTGTTTTGTAGTAGTCAAGTTCTAAAATTTTAAACTATTATACAATCAAGTATTGAGTAATATCCGCTAAAATATAGGGAAAAAAATTTGCTAATGTTGTAAGCCACAAAGCAAAACTACATAATACTTAATTATACGATATTTGAAGTTTTAGAATTTGCTTGCCGCAATCAAAAGTTGTAAGACTTGATCGTGCTTACCCTTAGATTATTAGGACTTTCTAGTTATTTCTACAACAGTAAAATGGAAAGTTAAAAAGATGGATGGGACACAATCAATACTGTTAATTGGATTTTGAACTGAATATATGAATTTCAGAGAGAACTAAATAGTTTTCATCCCATAGAAATTTGGTTGTCTTCAGTGAGTCCCTCTTAAAGAGCTATCAGATTTATTTACTAAGAAAAAGTGTAACCTCCAAGGAACAAATGTAAATATAAAAAATGCCCCCTCCCACCTTTAGTTATTTATTTTTTATGAGTCCTTCTCTTCTTAGTTTTTATATTCAAGTAAACTATCTTTTCTTTTTTCTAAATTTTCCAATTTGAAATCTTTATCCATAACCTTTTCATTTGAATCCTCCATTTTCCTTTTTATTTTTAATTTTTTTTAAATCTTGAACATGACTTGAATTGGCATCAAAAAGCCCAAATTTGAACTCAACGAAACTGATTTGTGTTCTAACTTATTTGAAAAACCTTTTTTTTTCCTTCTAACTGTATATAATTAATATCTAAACCAAATTTTAAATTAAATAATATTTATATTTAATTCAAGTTCAATTAGGCTTATGAATTAGTTAAACTAAACATTATAAAGTTTGAGCTTGTTTCGATTAATTATATGAGTAGCTCGAGCTCAAGATCAAGTTCAACTTAATTGATTTTGAATCTAATTTGTAGTAAATATTGAATCCAATTTAAGCAACTTATGAGTACTTTAACTCACTTATACTTCTAAGTAATATGTGTTTTAAGTATTAAGGACATGGATTTTAGTAATAAACATTTAGAATCAGGATATAATCCTCTTAAACACAATTTAGTAAAGAGGAAAAAAGAAAAAAAAAAAAGAAAGAAAGATTTTACGGACAATATGGTATCTAGATGAGTCAAATCATAACTTGGTTTTGCTTGAAACTTGAGTGATATATACGAATCAATCGCATTAAACTAAATCAATCGCATTAAACTATATATATATATATATATATATATATAAAACTCAAGGTCGTAGGTCCTTTT
Source organism: Lumnitzera littorea (assembly GCA_024138015.1). Classification (NCBI taxonomy): domain Eukaryota; kingdom Viridiplantae; phylum Streptophyta; class Magnoliopsida; order Myrtales; family Combretaceae; genus Lumnitzera; species Lumnitzera littorea. The sequence goes on from JAMXBB010000008.1 coordinate 29,584,775, forward strand.
ACATAGCATTCACGGTGGTACCTTTTGGGTGGCAGACGCAATTGCTTCTTCAAAATAATAGTATACGTGCAGCTTGAATGTGAAGCTTGCAATCTTACTATGAGATTTAATCATTTCAAATCAAATCGAATAATTATTTTGCCTCGACAAAGAGAATGCCTTTAGATGCATTTGCAAGGAAGGTATAGGACCATCGTAAATTGCTTTTTTATTTTTTTACTTAACCAATTAGCGTTGATAACCTTCTTCTTCAAACTCGAAAGCTTTGATTTAAGTGCCTTTGTCGCTATTTTAAGTGTCAATACTCTTGCTAGTAACTTTATTGTACAAATGTCGTATATTTGTATAAAAGGAGCGTCCTAAGAACAGCTGAGGCTCTAGTCTGGGATGCATTCTTGTTTCTTTTCTTTTTTGTGAGAAGTAGGGTTTTTTTTTTTTTTTAATTTTTTAATTTTTTATGATATGGTTCATTCTTACTTAGAGGATACAAAAAAAAAAAAAAAATAAAATAAAATAAATAAATAAATAACTTTCTTATCCTGCTTCATATGAGATTTGAATATAAATACTCTAACATTTCAAATTAAGTTCTTAACCATTAAAATTACCCTTGTAGTTCCACAATGTTTTGTTAAGTAATGAAAATTGGGAATTTTACTTTTTGTATTTGGTTGACGTCAAACATCGGGTATGCTTTGAGTTATTTATGTTACAACATAGCAAGTGAAGTTTTTCAAGTGTTGATATCTTTGGAGCCTACCTGCGCTGAAAATATAAAAGGAATCGAATCGAAATTTCTGAAGAAGAAACAATTAAAAGTGGTATCTATAATACACACACACACACATATATATATATATATTATGTAATATAATACATACATACTATGAAAGTTGTACGATATCGAATCCCAGTTATGAAGATCAACTGGAACGCTCTTTTATAAGATACGCGGTTTAGGGATGGACCTTTGTGGCTTTGTTATTAGCTGGTGGGCCAAATATTATTCCGAAGCCCAATATTATACGACTGGAGTTCCTTTCGGCTTGTGGACAATTGTCCACTGTTTCATGGGGTATCGGACCGAATATCTCAAGAACTAGAACAACATACTAACGTGATATTTAAACCATGCTCGATATTCACCTTTGAGAATATCAGTGATAAGTGTTTATAAAGGTAAAATGATGTGTTGATATTTTTTTTTATTCCAACTGTATTACAGGTTGAGGTAGGAGGAATTTGAACTTAGTCAATTCCGTTGGAAACTAATATTCATACTACTAAACTACAATAGTTTTGGCGATGTATTGATTATTGATAAAACATTTTACAATGTGCAAGAGTACATGATATCAATCTAATGTAGGAATGTTATACATATACATATAAAATGACAAAAGTGTCTCTAGCATAATACATATACAATAACATGCCCATTCAATCTCCTTGTATGGGAGTTAGTGTAAATTGGAGTAGTTGTTGAGGAAAGTTGAGGTAGATAAGTTCTTGGTGAGCATGTCAGTGTGCTAATGGCATATAAGAACATAACGAACTAGAACCTGACCAGTAGTGACCATCTCACAGATAAATTGATAGTCAATATTGACATGCTTTGTGTGATCATATTGTACTGGGTTTGCTAAGAGATAGATTACACTAAGACTATCACAACATAAGATGAGGGGTTGAATGGAGATGCCAATTTCTCAAGCAAGATGGTAGATCTAAGTAAGTTTTTCCATAGCATATGCTAAAGTTCTATATTCAACTTTGATGGAATTGTGAGACATTGTAGGTTGTTTCTTTGACCATTATGAAAGAAGATCACAACCAAGATTGATAACATAACCTGTTATGTAGCGACATGTGTCAAGATATCTAGCTTAATTAGCATTACAAAGATAGTCAAAGATGTCTTAAATGTATGAATATTAGGAAGACTTAAGTTGGGTATGCCTAAAGATATCAAAGGATATGCTTTGTTGGTTGCATTTGATGGGTGGTAGGAGTATGCATGTACTAAGTCACTGGAAAGTTGATGTTTGGTTAGGTAATTGTGAGATAGTAGTATGCACTAATCATCTTATGAAAGGTAGTAGGATTGAATGTTGGAGGTGAAATATGAGGACTAATTAGATGAATTTGGGGTGATAGGGAGGTTTTAGTTGGTTTAGAATGATGCACATATTGACATATGAGGAGCTTGTGAGTAACTTGCGATTGAGATAAGTGAAGACCTTGATTAGGAGACTAACTTGAATGCTGAGGAAAAAATGTAGGGAACTAAGACCTTTTGCAGCAAATTGACAGGAGAGAATAGAAATATAGTGGTTGAGAAGTGAAGTGCTATTATTAATAAAGATGATGTCATTAACATAAAGAAGGAGGACCAGTGTATCAAAGACCTTACATAGAATAAACATGGATGTATTACCTTTACTTTGATAACTATAAGAGGAAATTATGGCAGCAATTAAACTAGGCTCGAGGAGTTTGTTTCAAAATATAAAGAGATTTCTTTAGTTTAGAAACATGGTATAGGTAGCATGGATGAATAAAACTAAGGGTTATTTCCTGAAGATTGTCTCAATGAGGTAACCATAGAGAAAGGAATTCTTGACATCAAGTTGGTGAATATCCTAACTAAAAGAGATAGCATGAGACAGGACAAAATGAATAGTATTAGGCTTGATAACTAGTTTGAGGGTTTCAATATAGTCTATACCTTCTCATTAATTGAACCGTTGGACAATACGAATAGAATTAAGCTTTAAAATGTTCAACCTATCCCTCAACATTGTAATTTGTTTGGAATTTCCAAGTGCTACCAACAACATTTTGATTTTGGATGAGGAATTACTAAAACCTAGGTTTTGTTCATGAGTAGAGAATCAAACTCCTCTCTCATATTTGCTGCCCACTTAAGGTCTTGGAGAGTAATGCTATAATGTATAAGCTTAGAGGTAGAAGAATATATATATGTTAAGGAAGGTATAGAGTTTGGTGATGCTAGATTTATAGCAAGGATGGATGTAATGTATGTGTTAAGTAAAGGAAGTAATGGTAGTAGAAGTAGTAACAAGGATTGGAGGCTGTGATTCTAAAGGGGTTTGTGTAGAGGTTCTAGGTGTAGAAGTGGAATAGATAGCCAATTCATGTAGAGTGGTAGTGTTAGGTGTAGGTAAAGGAATGGATGAGTGGACATGAGACCTAAAATAGGGATATACATGAATAATAAGTGAGCGAGAATTAGTAAGTGTAAGAGGTATGAGGGTAAGAGAGAGGATGTTAAGATAGATGCTGCTGAGTTGTCTAAAGAGGTGATAGGGCTCATGGAAGAAGAGCACATGTATTTGGTGAGAAAGGTAACTATAAGGAGGAGGTGAGCATAATGAAAGTAAATGTAGGAGAGGAGGTGGTATGGTATGAGGTGAAGGACGAAGATGATATAGGCCATGTATAAGGAAAGTCGGTTTCATGAAAAACTACATGGCACCTAATATAAACCTAACTAGAGATGGGATTAAGGCAACAGTAACCTTTAAAGGGCGGAATTACTAATGAAGAAGCAGGTAGTAGAGCAAGGTGAGAGTTTTTGTTAGAGCTTAACGGTGTCATGTTGGATAAGCATAGATGACCAAAGTGTAAAGGAATTGATAATTGAGTGCAATAGAGTATAGGAGCTTCAATGATGACTTGCATTGAGTGTGGTAAAGGGAAGGTGATTAATGGTATAAACAATGGTTGAGGAAGCATCAATCCAAAAAGGGAGAGGTAGATTGGCATGTAAATGTATGGTGTAGGCTAGTTTAAGGATGTGGTGATATTTTCGTTCGATAAACCCATAAAATCAAATATTGTGTTTGCACAAATAATTAGTGAGAGCCTTGTTAACAAATGTACAACAACCATCACAATAAAATATTTTAATACGATTATAAAAATTGTTTGTAACCAAGGATTTAAATTGTTGGAATGAGACAAAATGTCATTTTTATCATGCATGGGAAAAATCTAAGAGTATTTAGTATAATTGCTAAAAAAATTGCATAATAATGAAAGCCTAAGTTTGATCCAACTGGAAATTACCATTTATTAGAGTAAATGAGATCTAGAGGCTTTTGAGTTATGTTAGGTGATTGTAAGAAGGGGAGAGGGTGGACTTCCTAATACAACATGAGTGATAAGGATTGGTAAATGCTAGAGATAACTTGAATGACCTAATGTCAGAGGAGATTCAGAAGGACTCCATTATGAAGGTAATATAAATGCAAGTGCCAAATTTTTTCATGGATAGTTGATGCTATAAAGGATTGAGAAGATTGAACTTTGTGCATAGTGATTGGGTAAAGTGGATGCTTAGTTACATACCATGTTCATAGAGGTGAAATGATGTGTTGATTATCGATAATAATCTTACAATGTACAATATCTGTATATACATGATGTTAACCTAATGTGGGAAAGTTATAGAGGTACATTTGTATCCTTAGTATAATACATATATGAATAGTAGTGTTCAAAATCTACCACTATTGCTATTAAGTAAATAAGACTCTTTAGTTAAGAGTAAATGGTCTATAGACTTTTGACCTATTTACCTTATCAACACGCTTCAGTAGGAGTATGATATATAAAATAGTGATCATGTATTGGAACACACATATGGAACAATAAATGAAGGAACTATAATTGCCCATTTTGCTAGCATTTTCTAGACTTGGCATTTCTTGCCTATTCATGTAAGCTCACCACCCTTAAAAACTCCCCCTTAGCTTAGACTATCAAATACAGCTCTTCCCATCCTTTGTTGACCCCCTTAGCACCCTACATAAGCCACCCTTAGCACCCCACATAAGCTACCCCTAGCAAACCCTAACCGTCGCACCTAACCTAGTCAAATCACCACCTCTGGTAGTTCTCTCCCCAATCCAACCTTACAGCTGAACTCGTAACCCCACAAAAACCTTAGCCCAATTGCACTCCTACACCTAGTAACTATTACAACGGCTAAACCGATGTCTCTGCTACCTTTACAACTTCGATCACCACCCAAACGGCTATTGAACACTAAGACATTGAAACTACCATCTACTACCCCTACCCCCAATCTAAAGCCAATACAAAACACATAAAAAGCCTTTCCCGTATTCATTTTAGTGATAAGAATTAGTTTAAGCATACCTTTGCCACTGCTATTGTCGAAGATAGCTTAGGACTCGACTTAGATCTAACTAAGCCAACCCGCCAATTGACTAGAAAGCCTAAATCTAAATTGCTCCTGGTCTGTACCTAAGTCCTAATCTATACGCCCAGCTTCAATTCAATTCGACCTTCATTCTGTTTTGGTTTTTTCTTTCTTTTTTTATTTTTTTATTTGTTTATTGTAAATTGCAGTGTAATTGTAAAAAACAAAAAGAAAGAAAATAGAAAAACAAAAAAAAGTAAAGTAGCTTATTTTTAAATTTCTAATTTCTCAGTTAAAACTTAAATAATATAAAAAAAATGATAAAAGAACAAAAATTAGATAAAATAAAATAAAATAAAGAAAAATAAGAAAATATTTTTATGACTTAGAAAAACTTTTTTTTCGAATACATAAGATAAACTAACTTTTTTCCAAAATTAGGACCACTTTAGAAATTTTCCAAAAATAGAACCTTGATTAAGACCTTTTAAAAAATTTCCTAAATTAACATCAAATTGAGTAAAAAACATAAACTCGATATTTTTCCTACTAAAATCAATCAACCCGTTCATGTTTTTTGAAAAAGAACTACGTATTTCTGATCCTAAATAATAAATACGTAGGCACTTTTGGGGCGAGGTAAAAAATGAAAAGAATTAGTTTTTTTTTTTTACTTTTAGTTGAAATTACTAAATTTGGTAAAAAATGAAAAAGTAATTTTCTCTTTTTTTAGCTTAGAATTATTTAATTAAAAGTAATTTTAATAAATTAAGTTGTTATTCTAAAGGGTGATTTTAGGAATTAAATCTAAATTTTAAAAGTTTGTAGTATCTGTAAGGGTTTGAAAAACCTAACCCTTAAACTTGTTTTTCTAGTTTTTCAAAACCATTTTTTATAAAATCGGTTTTCCCTGCATAAACCAGTGTCTAGATCAAAACTAAATATACTCATTTAGTTTTAACCTAAATGATTTTCTAACTCCAATTAGGTGGCAACTCCAAAAGTATACAAAATTCTTTTAAAAAATCAATCTTCTTTAAACCTTAGTCGATGACCAATATTAAATGAGTATGGTTTAATATTGATCAGTTTAAGGAAAATTTTTTAAAACTAGGAAAAATCAGACTTGACACCTAGGAAATTAACATGTATGCTCATTAGATAACATCCCAAGGCAAAAAGGGCTTAGGCATGTGTTTTAGGGATACAAATCCCCTAAGCACTCACTTTGATCTCATTTGTGCTAACCATAACTCAACCCTAGTTGATGTGTAATTTCATGTTGGAATCAATGCATTCACTATTGTTTTAGCCAAATAGAGGGGTGGGGGGTGGTAGGGAAGCTCAATAGGAAAACCATAGTACCACCATGTCAAGGTTCCAAAGAAAACTCAGATCCTTCATCTTTAGCACGGTATCAAAAAGTTGGTTATGGGGTTAAGATGCTCAAAATAATGTGCTTGATTTTAGCTAAGATTTCATGGTGTGAAGTGATGGAAGGCTTAGTGGTGTTTCTTTTAAGGATCACTCAAATAAAGTAGTGGTGCAAGGAATGTGATGGTGGTGGCACCTTCTTATCCTTACTCTTCCCTAGAAAAATATGTCCATCATAATATCTAAGAGAGAGTTAGGATGTAGTAAGTGTGTCTACAATAATTTCTAAACAAAGCTTGGGTTAGAGAAGTTGTAGGACATATTGAGAATTTAGCCAATTCGTTTCACTTAGTGGGGATTATGAGAAGAGAAGTTATATATCTAAATCCACTACTTTATTTTCAAAACACTGTTAATTCATTGTAAGTGTTAGCCTTACATATATTTACATTGCATTGCTAGTCAAACTTCTTGACAACAAAATGCATCTATCAATAATTTGTATGTACCACATTTAAAACTCAAAAGTGCCATAACTATTGTTTGTGAGTTATATAGTATGTAGCTTATGTATCCTATGAAGTTTATTACATGTATAATCATGTCAACCATATATATGTAGACAAAATATTATTTACATACATTAACATAACTATACTTATGAATATGCATCTCATATATATATATACACATACACATACACATACATATTCATATATACAGTTATTCATATAATATATATATATATATATATATATAAGTGGGTTCAATTGTTATTGTTTAGATCATATTAGTGTCATAGAAACACAAGATAGCCACTTACATGTTTCTTGGCTAACTCGCATATTAATAGTCATTTGAGTTGTCTTAGTTAATCACTCTCAAGCTTATAGCTGTGTGAATTGTCTTTATGTGACCATATTGTAATTATAATATTATTTACTCCGATGATAATGTTTCATAAAATTACAAATGAATCAAATGTCCACTAAGACTTACTTTTGCATCTAAATAATATCGTGCATATTTATTGGTTTCATAGTATGTAAGATCATGTGAATATTGATAGTATCCAATGTACATACACGTATTACTATAACTTTCCAATGTATATTGCTGTGCTTTAGTTATTTATTTATTTATTTTCTACAACTTTGGATTTATTTGATAATATATTTACTAGCTCTGTAGTTATGCTAGGTAATTTTTAATCCATTTGTGTTAGACAAATAAAGTCACTAAGCGGTTAGGTAAAATGATAAATCATGTATATTGTCCTTATATTATTAATGTTGTTATAAACTAATAGGTGTCATCACAAGAATTCATTAGTGATGAGTTACGCTTGATAATGAAACACAAAGATAAAGGTGGAAAAATACTCTAGGGGTTCCAATTCTATCGGCTTAGAAGCAAATAACGTATTGGTCTCCTCTTGTACCCACAATTATATTACTACTAATTATTTACTAGATTACCAATATTGCAAGGGAAAAAGAAAAATGTGTCGAGCTACTTTGTGAATGGTTTTGACAAATAGAGTAACGTTGATATATGCTTATTGTTTTCATATGTAATTATAATAGATTTTAATCAACATTGCTAATTTTTATAATTATAAGGTACACATTTCCACAATTCCCACTTTACATGATTTATTTTCAACTAATATTATTGATTACTTAAGCCATATAAACTATCTATAGTACTACATTACATTATCTAACTTGATCTAGTTTCCAATAAATAATGAACTACGTTGAATGGAGAGCGAAGAATATTGTTCTAAATCTTAATTTTAAGAGCTTGAAGACTTAACGAACAATATGTAGATTGATTGTTATTTGCTCATCATAAAACAATATAAAAATTATAATGGATAATAAATTAAATATGCTTGTGTATTTTATTACATTGAATGTTCTTAGATAGGGATTTATATCTTCAAATATCCCCAAACTATAAGTGCCACAACCAACAAAAATACAAAATTACTGCAAATTTTGTCTCTCAACGATGCTCCATACTTGGACAGATTAAGTCACATCGCCAACCAGTTAGAAGTTAACAAGAAAAACATCGGGACTAGGACACCCCAATGCAGCTACCTCTTGGTAACGTCAATCCTTAGTGCATAGAAAATGTACCTTGTGCAGCTACATAGAGATATATGGGTTGCAACAACAAAATATTTGCTCCCTTCATAATTCTTTAGAGGGGACCATATTATAACATGTAAGCTTGACATGCTAAACATGAAAGTTAAGAAAATTAGGTTTCCTCTCATTGTCATCTTTTCTAAGGAAGGCATTAATGAGAAATATATGTTTGATAATTGAAATTTTACGTTTCTATTCATCATTTATAAAGAACAAATTTTTAACAAAACTATCTATAGTTAGCAACAAGCCTGTAAAAGCTAAAACAAGGGAAAAAAAAAAACTGTAATATAAGATAAAATAATAAAAAAGCATAAAAATAAGGCAGTTTAAGTTAAGGATACAAGCAGTATTACAAAAGCTAAGTAAGGGTAGATTGGGCATATGGTTTTTCAACGAACCCTTGGTATTTAAGCTTTTGTTGCACTTACAGAAACTTTTTTTGCTCCTTTTTCCTACATGTGTAGCAGTTGGTCCCTAAGGTTTGTGTCCATTCTTGAAGCGACAAAGCGAGAAATACCAAAGTTTAGTGTTTTCAAGTTGAGGCATCAAAGATAAGCCCATTATAACGCCTTTTAATTGTGTTTTTCTTACAGATTCTCATTAAGAGACCTACTTATTCGCATAAGATAGCCAAAACTAAATTTAAGAGGCCTCCTTGAGTATCTCATAGTAGATCTTGTGAGGTGAAAGTGAAATCAAAAGGTATAAAACTTCAAGGTAAGGTTATGAGGGTGTTTTCTTTGAGTTTGTTACATTTTCTTAAAGGATCTCATTTTCTGCATAGGGTAGCAGGTAAAACAACCTTAGGGTTAGTCTTACATGTGTCCTATGACATGTTTACAATGGTAGACATACTAGAGTCGAGTCACAACAAGTACATTTTTGTTCTTGCTCACCTTGCTTTTTGTTGTTTCAATAGGTTATGTGTTGATTGATGGTTTTGAGTTAGGATTTCGGTTATAGAGTGTTTTAATATGAGTTTTTGAGTAGCTAGGAGTTGTAGTGTCATTAGTTGTGGAGTTGGGATTGGTGATATGCGAAAATAGTGGAAGTAAGGTGTGTGCGTCAAGACACCATCCCCCTTAGTGTGTAGATGCCAAGTGCAACTCTAAACCTTTTGATTATGGTATTTAGACACCAGATGAATTAGCATTCAGATGCCATGACCCTTAATGCATATTACAATGTTCCTTTGGGATTATAAGTGTTTTTTGGCATATTTTCTTCTCCTAAAATCTTTCCCAAACAATCTTAACGTGTTTTGACATCTTAAACCTATCTTAAACCTAACCTATCTTCCTAGAAATTCTAAGACCATAAAAGTGTTGAGTTATAAGAGAGTGAGTGACGTGTTCTGAGTTGAAGTTTGGTGCTAAATAGACTTGGAAACTATGTATTTGTGTTGTTTCTCTTGTAAACGAGTTGTGAGATACTTGTATCATATTTTGAACAAATGCTACACTCAAGTATGAGCTTTGTGTGTTGCTTGTGGGTATGTTGGATTAGTAAGCTAAATAAACTTAAAGAAAATTCAACTTAAATAAGTGTACTACTTGTGTTTGGTTAGGCCTAAGGGACAGTGAGGACTAGACCTTAGGGTAGCACTGTGATGATTCTTGCACGACTGTATCCTAATCAGAGCTACATTTGGAAATGATTCGAGTAGATTTAGGTTGTTCCTAAGTTACGAGGGTGTTGAGGAGGACTTCATACCAATACTTATATGTATTATATACATTGTGTGTTAGAATCATGAGTTACTTTAAGTTCTAAGACGTAGGAACTATGTTGCTTGTCAAACCTTAATAAAGATAATAATCGGTGGTTATTGCATTAGATATTTGAATTTAGTTCTTGTATGTGCTTGTGCATTTATTGTGTGCTCATGTGCTTATGGTTATAACTTGTACTAAGCTTTTGCTCATCCCTTAAGGTTTTATATTTTTAGATGCAAGTACTTGTTTGGGTGATTTCGAGGAGTATTACAGTAACAATAGGTATTATGATGATAAAGCTAACTTTTATGACTATTAGTACGATCTTGGTGATGGTTCAATGTAGCTAGTTAAGGTTATGAAACTTGTTGAAATAATTTTTCAAACTTGTTTTATTTTCATTTATTTGTTGTTACCTAGGTTTAGAGAAGTCACTTGAGACTTCTTTAGTCCTTATCAGTTGGCAGAATTAAGTTGTCAAGTTTTAAACGTATGAGATGTTAAGTTTGCCCATATGGCATTTAAGATAATTGTTAAAGCTTTATGTTAAGTTATTTTGTTTGAATAAAATATAGTGAGAAATTCGATCCCTTGTATTTATTAGTGAATTGGGGATGTTTCAAGACATCCCTAAAAATGTTGCATTGGAGTTAATACAGGTGATAAGTGAGTAATGAGGCATGTGATGATAATAGTAGGTGGTTTTAGATGCCTAAAGTATCAGTAGATTAGAGGGACACGTGGCAAGCTATAACATTTTATGTTCTGGGGCATTACAACTTTACTGGTATCAGAGCCTTAGGTTTTAAATCTGAATCATAAACAACCTTGGCTTGAACCTTAGTAAGCATGAGTTATGAATCAAGTGTTACAACTTGATTGTATTAATAGGATGAGTAGCATGTTAGGTTATGTTGAGTTTTGTACTTGAAGTAGTTCATTTTGTATATGTTCTTAGTAATTGTTTCCTTCCTTGTGTTTGTAGTATATTTAAGTTATCTATTCCTTTCCTTTGAAACCAAACTTACATCACTTTGTACATATGTTATCTCCTTGTAGCATACCTAGACGCGATACTACTTCCAGCTCTTCATCTCATCCTTAGGGTAGCAGGGACAGTAACCTTAACCGCATCCCCTTACCAAACCAAAATTAGGCTACGATAGGATTGCCACCTCAAGGGAAGAGACCTCCACCACCAACCTGAGGCTAGCTTACCCTTGGCCAGACTTAGGGCCAAGAGCAAACCTACCCTCCTTAGGGCATGCCTACTCTAAACTTGACCTAACTATAGTATGATCAAGGATAAGGTTCAAATACAGTAATTGTTGCTCAAGTTTTACATTCAATGAATGCTATGGTAGGGGTACTAGTGTAGTAGTAATAGTAAATGTAGAGGGATATATAGGTGGTTCAGGCTAATGCTATGATTTAGAGATAGGAAACACAAGTTGCTATGGATGCTGGTATAGATGGTCATATTGACGGGAACACTTTTAATTGGTTTATGAAGGTCACTTGGGACTTTTACCTTAAGCCAAATGATTTGGTGGGAGCTGAGGAATAGATCATTAAAGTAGATAAGTCCTTTGCTATGGCAAAAGTTCCAAATAACAGGAAGGTGACCTATGTTACCTTCTTTTTGAAAGGTTTTGTAGCCCAATGGTAGGAGAATGCTCCTAAGACTAATAGAAATGTAACTAGTCCTATCACTTGGGAAGGATTTAAGCAGCTATTCTTTCATAAGTTCTTCCTTGATAGTACCAAAGAACAAATGGAACAAGCTTACTAAACATTACAGTAGGGTAATTGTATAGTGTCAGAATATAAGGCAGAGCTGAACCGCTTAGCTTATTGCTTGCTAGAGTAAGTCAAAAGGGATGAGAGGTTACGTACTAGACAGTTCATCTTTAGGTTAGAGCCTAAGCTACAAGAGAAGATGATATGGTTTAGGCGTGCTCATACTAAGATAGTTGAATAAGCTAGAAGTGTAGAGTAACGTACAAGAAGAAAGGAGGAGTTGTTGGTCCGTAAATTATAGACAACTAGAGTAGTTTAAAGAGACCTACACTAAGCATCATGATTAGAGAGGGTAGTAGACTACCCTTTATGCCACCTAGGCTGATGATGTGGCAAACCTAGCACTAGCTTGAATACCCCTACCGGTATTGGTTAGATGCACCCGTTGCTATGGACCGCATGATGTTGCAAAATATAAGTGGACTCCAGGTGCTTATTTCCTTTGTGGTAAGATGGGTCATGTTAGCAAAGAGTGCAAGGAGCCAACTCTTCTATACTAAGGTTTCTACCTTAAATGTCATCAAAGAGGGCATTGAGCAACAAAGTGTAGAGAGGCAGGTAAACAGCTTATGCATACTACTTAGCCCATTACTACTCAAAATACTGTTGGAGCTATCGACCTTAAGCAAGACCCCACTACAGAGCATTGACCTGGGTCTTCGTGTTCCAGCAGTAAAGTTAAGTTAAGAGACTTCTAAGGTAGATACTCTAGCAAGTACGCTCACAATACTTAATTAGAGTGTGCATGTTTTGTTTGATACTAAAGCACCCTATTCTTGAATTGTTGAATTTGTGGTGAATTATTGTATATTATAGCTATATTTTTTTATACTCCTTTGATTGTAAATATACTACTAAGGAGTGACACCATTTTGAATCGAATGTGTCGGGATGTATATATTATTGTAGAAGGAAGGATTCTACCAATAGATTTGCTAATGCCAGATATGTCATATTTTTACTTAATTTGAGGGATAGATTGTGAGACCCAGTCTTTAACCTACTACTCGAGACTTAAAAGTAGTGAACTATTTGATGTAGGAAGTATAGTAAAGGTAAGTAATAAAGAAAAGCTATTAAGAGAAGTTTACGAAATAGGTTAAGTCAAATAACCATATGGGAACTATTAGATACCGATGCGAATTATGGCGTTCAAAATGATTTAGGGCCTTTAGATAATTTTTTCTAAATTGAGCCAAATTTTAATATAAGTTCATGAAAGTTAGACAAATAGCTTTAGTAATATTAATTTCTCAAAATAAATTAATTATAATATTTAACGTCAATGAAACATTTTTTTATCGAGTATGATTAGTATTTATTGAAAACTTAAAATTGGAGTTTCGAATAATTACGAAACTTTAGAGATAAATTATTTAGGTAGTAAAATTATAAAATGACATAAAAATAATATATAAAATTGTCATTGGAGCTTAGAAGCTTGTTTAAGATTCATCTGATAGGCAGGCTTATTCGGTAGTGTGGCATCGGGTACTAAGTCAATGTAGTGCTTTATGCCTCAGGTCGGGGCAAATTCTTTAGGTAACTATTTCGGGAATAAGTCGGCATACTCATCCAGTAGCTCTTTGATTTCTTAGGGTAATTCACCCAACTCCTTCATTTCTAAAAGTCGCCTGACCAACATAAGGGTCGGCTCATCTACTTTGATGACCTCTCAAAGCTCAACTCTACTCATCATTAGAGCCTTCTTCAATCTACGAGCAAGTTTTGTTTGCAACTTATGAACTTCTCTCGACAGCATCGAGTTTAGTGTGATCTTCCGGTCATCCTTCTTAAACATGTATGTATTCTTATAGCCGTCATGGATGACTCTCCTATCAAACAACCATGGTTTACCTAGCAATATGTAAGTAGTATAGATGGGTAGTACATCGTACAGAATCTGGTTAGAGTAGTTCCTAATAGTGATCGGTAGTAGTATTTGCCAAGTGACATTTAATGCTCCTTTCTCAGTCAACCAGTGCAACTTTTGATGGTTTTGGATATGCAACAGTCGGCAACTTCAATTTTGAAATAAGGTCGACTAATGCCACATTGATGTAGCTTTCACTATCTACGATGAGGGTATACACTTAATCATTCACCTTATAGGTGGTATGAAACAAATTCTCTCTCTACTTCTCCTCTCGTAAGGGTTCTATGTTCATAGCATGTTGGATAATCATGAGTAACTGGTCTAAGTCCTCAACAAACATGTCCTCTTCAATTAGTTCTTTCTCAGTAGAGACCTCCTCTTCTTTAGTTCTTTATTAGTGCTGTCTACTTTTAGTTTCGGGATGTCTCGCTTGATGATCATTGTTCTTTGGTTCGGGCACTAAGTAGCCATATGTTCAAACCTTTGGCACTTGAAACATTTGATCTGGCTTGTCTTCCTTCCAGACCCTTGCCCCTTCTCATAAGTTCGGGTTGGCCTTTCTGCTCAGCTTAGACATTAACCTTTCCATTTGACTTGGTACTTAGTAGAGTTTGGTGACTTCTTGTCCGGGTTGGCTAGTTGGCATTCTGGTTGGTACTCAGCCTTTTCTCTACCTCTCTACTTGTTGGGTGATCTTAACAGCTTCATCCATTGTGGTGAATCGTTGAAGCTCTACAATGTCTCCAATATCACCTCTTAGTCAAGTAATAAATCTTGACACAGTTCGAGCTAGTGGATCTTTTACCTCGTAACGGATCATGAGCATTTGAAACTCTTGAACATATTCGTCAATAGTTCAACCTCCTTGTCTCAACCCCTATAGCTGAGTGAAGGTATCTTGAAGATAAGTTTCCTGCACGAACCTATTTTTGAGCACTCTCTTCATCTCAGGCCAAGTGTTAATATCTCGGTAGCCTTCTCGTCTTCTCATTGCTTGGAAGTTCTTCTATCACATGGTAGTATATTCGGAGAACTCAACAGCAGCAATTCTCACTTTCTTGTAATCCTTGTACTGATAGTAATCAAACATATGCTTTACCTTCTCTTCCCATTCCAGATATTTATTAGCATTCTCAAATCCATTGAAAGTTGGAATCTGAAGCTTCACATAGTCAAATGCTTTGGGGATTCTTACATGCTCTTCTTCAAAATACCCTTCTTCTTCGTTTCCAATGTTTGCCAAATCAATCCTTCTCCTTACTCATCCGCCTACTCCTCTACCTTGAACTGGTCGAGTTGGGTTTTGACCTTTAATAGGTTGAGTAGCTTGTAAGGTATTTTGCATAGCTTCAGTGGGTCGGTAAGCTAGCACATGAGTAGCTCGAGTCAGATCTGGTAAGAGGTTAGCTATCTCATAAAGTCTCTCGTCAATACTTCTTGGTATTTCCTATGACTATCATCCATGATGGACAACTCTACTGTTGTCATCTCCAGCATCGATATTTACACTTGGATTCGTCATTTTCTTTACCGATTCAATAGTTCAAATAAGCACTCTCACCAACCAAAAAATCAACAGCTAGCAAACTCAGAAATTAAAATGAATACAGTGGCTTGCTCTGCTTCACACATACAAAATAGAGTATGAATAGAACTTTAGAAGAACCAACAACTCAAATAAAACCTCCGTTCTAATACCAAGATGGTGTGAACCATGACCAAGAATTGATAAGGTTAGTCAATGGATGGGTCCAAGCTTGCAGAAAGCTTGAAAGGAGTAATGAGGAAAGTGCGTGAATGAACAGTTACGAATGAAAGCTAAGAAAAACCCACGAACAGCTCCAGAGGATATGATGCACCAATGGAACTTTCGAGGACACATGACATGATTTGATATGACTCACGAATTGGTTTGGTGAGGTTATTCGCCACCTAACCTTGCTTAAAGGAAAGGATAAGAGTGATACCAAGTGTAAAACAACAAAGTGTTTACAATAGGAAAGAAAAATACTCAAGTGTATTAATGATGATGATATCTGCATCTTACAAATACAAAGGGTATCTATATCCAAGAATTTAGGGCAATTTGCCTAAAAGGGGAAAAGTGAAAATGAGTGTTACTATAAAGTAATAATGTACAACAATACAAAAAGATAAAAATGAATATTCACAAAGGTAATAATTAGTGGGGTAGATTTTACATGTGGTCTTATACACGCAAGGATGTTGCATTGGTGAGGTTGTTAGAAGGTGCGGACAAAGTAATATGGCTAGTTGGCTTGTCCGAGTAGGAATGGCTTATGTAGTCTGATCTCTCTCTCTTTCTCTTTCAGTATGGCGGTAAGGGTAGTGCTGAGTAAGTAAGTGATCAGGCATGAAGGAAGATTGGATGTTGTCTCGACCATTTGTTTCTTAGCATTCAATTTGCTAGAGATTTGTAGTCATTCAGCATGGCTTAAGCAGTGACTCGGCAAGGAAGTACTTGGCATTGGTAAGATTCAGCTGGAGTAGAAGAATTTGTCTTGTCAAGCCTTCCAGTCCTTAGGCTCGGCTATGGGTCAAAGGGCTAGTAGCTCGATTCCCATCACTTGATGTCCTTATCCTTACGCTTAGTAATAGTTATCTTCTTCTTCTTCTTCTTCCCCAGACTCTTCAAGATCTAACTTCTCATCATCTTCCTCAATCTCCTCTAACTCCAATCTTCATCTAGTAGCTCGGTCTGTTATTCCTCCAGCTTGTTGCGGTCAAACTGGGTGATTGGTTTGATTGCCTTAGCCATGGTGTCTCTTAAGGGCATTTTTAGGTAGGTTATGGTATTGTATACCATGGGGTTGTTATCTATTAACTTGCATTGCTATAACTAAACTTTCAAGAAGGTTGGTCGGTCTGTCAAGTTTGTCATCAATTGACTTTGGGGTGTTACTACCATTATAACCATGACCAAGTTAAGCACCATTTCTCTGATTACCAATAATACCCTGAATACTCAAATTTGACATGGTACAATATTTCTCAGACGGATTAATAACTCACTAACAACTTTAATTCTAAATAATCACTCCAACTGAATAGTAGCACACTTGCTCTATTTTCATTATGAAAAATAAAATAATAATGAAACTACACTTACACACACATATACTGCAGTAGCTATGGAAGGAATACAGTAGCTACTAATAGTAAGATGAACCTAAACTTTACTATAACTTCATATACTCCCTCACAGAATCGTACTTTGATACTAGCGAAGTTGATGGGTCTCCGGAGTTGGATACATAAAGAAGCACCATAACGAAGCAAATAAAAAACAAATAGGGAAAAAGCTAGCAAAGTCTAGGTAGTTATCAAATGGATATAATGCACCACTTGATCTTATTCAACCTACATTCCGTTGGATATGACACATTGGTCCAAATTGAAGGGTCGCTTGCCACTACTCCTTGCTAAAGAGAATAGATAAGAGCTGAATGATAATGAGAACACTAAGGTTGCTCAATATGAATAATTCTGTATTGATTAGTCAGTTGTCTACATACAAGAAAGTGGGGGTTTATATACCCATCCACTAGAGTTACTTTAGATGCATGAAAAGACAAAAGGGTATTCTATAATTAAGTTACATGAGACATACTAAAAGGGGGTAAAAGAGATAAAGAATATGATAGGAATCAACCACTCGAATCGATCACGTGTAGTCAAGCCAGAGGACTCTAAGGAATCACTTAGAAGATATTAGCTCTAAGCCATAGCCGAGATAGGGATTCCTATCTCGAGCTAATCTCATGCTAACCTGACTATTAGATCCTTACTTACGTTAGATCTGCCCTTGTTTAGTAGCAATGCTTTATCCATAGGAGATAGCCTAAGAGTAGCCAAGGAAAGCTCTTGATCCGACCACAAGCACCCAATCCCCAATCAAGCTGACTTCTCTTTAGAAGAACTAACTTGTCCCCGACCTAGTCCATATTAGGTTGGCCCCTGACTACAAGTGTTACTTTGTTTCCACTTACCTTGTACCATATTTCTCCCATCTAGATGCCAAGCAACACTTGTTTTTTGACACAGTATTCCAAAATGATTCTTTTCTTTTCATATTGAATATTCTATCTCTTTTACCCTTTTTAGTATGTCTTTTGTAACCTAATTGTAGAATATTCTTTTGTCTTTTCATGCATGTAAAGTAATCTTAGTGGGTGGGTATATAAACCCCTACTTTCTTGTATGTAAACAATCATCTCTTCAATATAGAAATTTTTCCTTTAAGCAACCTTAGTGTTTTCGTTATTATTTAACTCTTATCTATTTCCTTTAGCAAGGAGTAGTGCCAAGTAACCCTTTAGTTCAGATTGGTGCATCATATTTGGTAGACTGTAGGCTGAGTAGCATCAAGTGGTGCATCATATTCATTTGGTAGCTATTCGGACTTTGCTAACATTTTTCCTATTTGTTTTGGTTTGCTTCGTTGTGGTACTTCTCTGTATGTTCGACCATAGAGACGCATTAACTTCGCTAGTATCAAAGTACAGTTCTATGAAGGAGAGTATGAACTTGTAGTAAAGTTTTGGTTCGCTTTACTATTAGTAGCTATTGTGTTCCTTTCATAGCTATTGCAATGTGTTTGTGTAATAGCAAGTGTGGTCTCATTCTTACCCAGTTTCTACTCTATGTCTCATTACGAAAACAGAACAAGTTTGTTTCTATTCTATTTGAGTAGCTATCAAGTATTAAAGTTATTAACAAGTTGTTAATCCATTTGAGTAGTACTGTACCATGTCAGATTCGAGTGTATAGGAAGTTATTGGTGACTAGAGTAGTGGTACTCAATCCAATCGTGGTCATAATGGTAGTAATACCCCAGGATTGGTTGACGATAAACTTGATAGACTCACAAACCTTATTAAGAGTCTAGTCACCACAATAGAAGTTAATAGACAATAACCACAAGGTATGCAACAGTAAAACCTACAGGAAGATGCCCCTAAGAGATACTATGGCTAAGGTAATCGGACTAATTGCCCAATTTGACCTTTATGAGCTAGAGGAGTAGCAGACAAAGTTGCTAGACGAAGATTGGAGTTGAGATTAGGGAAGATGACAAGGAGATGGATGTTGAAGAGTTTGGTAAAGAAGAAGTAGACTATTACCAAGCGTAGGGATGAGGATGTTGAGTTCCTTGAAGGCTAGATAATGTTAAGGTGAAAATCCTACCCTTCAATGGAAGCGGAGATGCAAATGAATACTT
This sequence comes from Lumnitzera littorea, assembly GCA_024138015.1. Classification (NCBI taxonomy): domain Eukaryota; kingdom Viridiplantae; phylum Streptophyta; class Magnoliopsida; order Myrtales; family Combretaceae; genus Lumnitzera; species Lumnitzera littorea. The sequence goes on from JAMXBB010000008.1 coordinate 29,604,135, forward strand.
GGAGTAGGAAGAAAAGGTTGAGAAAGTATTTGAATGTTATGGGTATGAGGATGCGGTCAAAGTCCAACTTACTGCATTGGAGTTTACTCAATATGCCACCATGTAGAGGAAGAATCTGAATGTCGCCAGAGCAAGAGATGGAAGATGAGGCATTAGAACTTGGGATGAGATGAAAAGGTTGTTAAGAGGAAAATTTGTGCTTGAGACTTACCTTTAAGATAAGTTTACAAGGTTGTAGGAGCTTCGCTAAGGAAGTCGATTTGTTGATGACTGTATAAGAGGGTTCTAGATGTTAATGATTCGAGTTAATGTAGAAGAACTAGAGGCCCATACTGTATCGAGGTTCATTTCTAGGCTCAAATATAAGATTCGTAAGGTTGTGGAAGTATAGAGGTTTTATAAATTGGAAGAGGCCATTAAGATAGTGTAGAGGGTAAAAAGGTAAAGAAGAAGTGTTCCGAGCCGACACTCTCGTGAGACCTAATATTGCGCTAACTTGTACAAGTTGAGTTGAGAAGGCTACATAGGGCTGAAGAAAGGAATGATCGATCTGAAGACAGCCAAGGAAACCAGCAAGGTTGAGCAAATCATCTAGGCCGAACTGAGAGTAGGCCAACCTAGAGGACATATGAGAAGGGGCAGACCTTCGGATGAAAGACTGGCGAGGTAAAGTACTTTAAAGGTCTAGGCTTTGGACATATGTTGCTGAATGTCCAAACTGACAAGTCAATGTGTTTCGAGGAGATGTAGTGGATTTCACTAACGAGAGCAAGCTTGAGAAGGAAGAAGATGTTGGAAACCCTAAGGCTGAAGAGGAAGAGGAGACTTGTGTTTATGTTAACTAAGAAGAAGCGATGACCTTAGTCCTAAGGCGAGTACTGAGTTCCTTACCGAACTCTGAAGAGGACTAGAGGGAGAATTTGTTCCATACTAGGTGTACTGTCAAAGGCCAATTATGTATGATCATAGTGGATAGAGGAAGTTGTACTAATGTGGTTACGCAATCCTTTATGCAGAGGTTGGGTTTGCTGACCTCAAAGTATCCTTGACCTTTTAAGCTGCATTGGCTTTACGATAAGGGTGCTTTACACGTGAATGAACAAGTGACCGTATTGTTTAGTGTCGGAAATGCATATAGGGATGAAGTAGTGTGTGATGTTGTCCCCATGGGAGCTTCACATCTGCTGCTTAGACGACCTTAGTTGTTCAATTGACGTGTTACGGACAACGAGTATAAGAATACCTATGCCTTTGTTAAGGATGGAAGGAGGATAGTGTTGTAACGCCTAACCCCGTCCTAAGTAAATGAAACCCATAATCAACTCACCCGACCTAGTAAGAAGAAGGCCCTGGTGATGAGTCGTAGAGAGCTTCAATCTGCTGAGAAGGCTGATGAGTCGATGTTCTTGTTGGTTAGAAGATTGATGGAGATGAAGGAATTGCAGGATGTCCCAAAAGAAATCTGAAGATTGCTAAATGAGTTTTCTGACTTGTTTTCGGAAGAACTGCCACCGGTTCGAGGTATAAAGTATTGTATTGATTTGTAGTTAGGTGTTGCCCTACCAAACCAACCTGTATACAAGATGAACCTTAAGCAGGTTGCCAAGCTGAAAAGATAGGGGGATGAACTCATTGAGTGAGGATATGTGAAGGAGAGTATGAGCCCTTGTACTGCACTAGCTTTACTCGTTCTAAAGAAGGATGGTTCATAACGCATGTACATCGACAGCCGAGCAACCAAATGAATTAATATTAAGTACGGATACCCAATACCGAGGTTGGATGATATGTTAGATGAGCTTCATGGCGCAAAAATATTTTCAAAGATTGATTTGCTAAGTGGTTACCACCAAATTCGGATGAGGTTAGGTGATAAATGAAAGACTGCCTTTAAGACTAGGCACGGACTCTACGAATGGTTGGTTATGCAGTTTGGACTTGCCAATGTACCAAGCATATTCATAAGATTAATGAACTATGTAATGCGGTCCCTAATTGGAAGATGTGTGGTCATGTACTTTAATGATATATTGGTAAACATTACTTGATGGGAATCAAGCTACGGGACTTCTGACTTATAGCTGAGCCCAAGGACTAAAGGGGTTGGCACGACGAATCCTTATGTTCTAACTAACCCCTACCGAGGCCGAGTACTTACTTACTGAGTCATCTTTAATGTCGTGCTAAATGACCGCCCTTTATTCTATGTTATGTCGAGTTGATGACTACTCTAATGTCGAACCGACCAATCATTTGGCATCATCCTTACCGAGAGGCTGAGAGACAAAGAATTCAGACTGATTAGGCCATTCCTATTTGAATAAGCCTACCTGTCCGTATTTTTTGTCCGCATCCCCTAACAACCTTGCTAACGTAGCTCCGTCACATGTACAATATTGTATGGACAATCTATAACATTAATGACTGATTTCCTTGTATATTCATTTTTACCCTCTTGTATCATGTACATTGCTTCTTTAGGAGATATCCTTGTTATCTTTTCCCTTTTGGGCAAGTTGCCTCAACTTACGGGTATAAATACCCGTATACTTGTAGCTGTAATATATCAGATTACCTTCAATACACTTGAGTACTTTCTTCCTTGTATAAACACTGCTTGTTTACTCTCGGCATCACTCTTATCCTTTCCCTTAAGTAAAGTTAGGTGGTGAGTAACCTCACTAGACCAATTCATGCATCATATTGAATTGTGCCGTGAGTTCTTAGAAGTTCCTATGGTACGTCATATCCTTTGGAACTGTTTATGGGTTTTTGCTTACTATTCCATTTGTCTTTGTCATCCTTTTTGTAGCTTTCCTCATTAACCCTTTTTCTAGTTTTATACAAGTTTAGACCCATCCAGCGACTGGCCTTTTCTGTTATTGATTATAATTTACAATATCTTGGTATTAGAGTAGAGGTTTTGTGTGAGCTATAGTTAGTTCTTCTAAAAGTTCTATTGTGCTCTATTTTACATGCGTAGAATAGAGTCAGTTACTGTGTTCATTTGACTGTTGTGTTATTAGTTGTTCACTTTCTAAAGTTTTTGTTTTAATTTTGAATCTGTGAGGAAAAAAAATGAAAGACCCAAATGTAAATGTTCATGCTGTTGGTGACAATGGAGTTGTCCACCATAGACAACAATCTTGAGAAACTCCTAGAAGCACTAATGAGAGATTTGATGAGGTAGCTAACCTCTTGGTAGATCTGACTCGAGTTGTTCATGCACTGTCTTGCCGACTCATTGAGGCTGTACAAAACACTCTACAAGCTGATCAACTTGTTAGAGGTTAGAATTCAGCTTGACCAGTTCGAGATGGAGGAGTTGGCGGATAATTAAGGCGAAGGATAGACTTGAGAAAGCTTAATGAGGAGGAAGAAGAGTATTTTGAAGAGAAGTGTGTATGAGTCCCTAGAGCATCCGACCATGTGAAGCTTCGGATTCTGAGTTTCAGTGGATTTAGGAATGCTGATGAATATCTAGATTGGGAAGAGAAGGTGGAGTATGTATTTGATTTCTATCAATATGAGGATTATGAGAAAGTGAGGATTGCTACTATTCAATTTTCCGGGTATACTGCTACGTGGTGGAAGAAATTTCAGGCCATGAGAAGAAGAGAGGGGTACTAAGAGATTAACACCTGGCCCGAGATGAAGAGAGTACTTAGAAATAGATTTGTGTTGGAAACGTATCTCTAAGATACTTTTACTCGGCTTTAAGAGCTGAGATAAGGAAGCTGAGCTGTTGATGGGTATGTTCAGGAATTTCAAATGCTTATGATAAGATGCGAAGTGGAGGAACCACCAACCTGAACAATCTCAAGGTTTCTTACTGGATTGAGAGGAGACATCTGAGACATTGTGGAGCTCTAACGATTTGACACAATGGATGAAGCTGTTAGAATTGCCTAATGAGTGGAGAGGTAAAGAAAGAGCTAAGTAACGACCAAAATGTCGACAAGCTAGCCAAGATAGGCAAGTCACCGAGCTCAGTCTAGTATTGAATTGAGTAGAAGAGTTGATGTTAGAGCCAAGTAGAAAGGCCGACCTGAAGATGTACTACTGACCTGAACATATGAGAAGGGGAAAGGGTCTGGTAGGAAGACCAGCCAGATCAAGTGCTTCAAGTGTCAAGGGTTCAGACATATGATTGCTTAGTGCCTGAACCAAAGGATGATGGTCATTAAGGGAGGCATCTTGAAAGTAGAAGTAGAGAGTACAAATGAGGAACCTAAGGAGGGGGAGGTTCCTATCGAGAAAGAACTGATTGAGGAGGATGTATTTCTTGAGGACTTAGACTAGTTACTCATGGTTACGAACGTAGAACCCTTACGAGAGAAGGAGTAGAGAGAACTTGTTTCATACCACTTGCAAGATGAATGATCGAATGTGTGCTCTCATTGTAGATAGTGGAAGTTACACCAATGTGGCATCGATTGATCTTGTTTCAAAACTGAAGTTATCGATTGTTGTACATCTTAGGCCTTACAAGGTGCATTGGTTAAGTAAGAAAGGAGCATTACATGTCACTCGGCAAATACTGCTGTCGATTACTATAGGGAATTACTTTGACCAGACCCTCTAAGACGTGTTGCCTATGTGCGCTTCCCATGTGTTATTAAGTAGGCCCTCTGCGACGTGCCGCCTATGTGCCCTTCCCATATGTTGTTGAGTAGGCCATGGTTGTTTGACAGGAGAGTTATACATGATGGCTACAGGAATACGTATATGCTAGAAAAGAACAATCGGAAGATCACACTGAATCTGATGCTGTCGAGAGAAGTTCACAAGCTACAAATGAAACTCGTTCGTGGATCAAAGAAAGCTCTAGTGATGAGTAGAGCCAAGTTCCGTGAAGTTGTCAATGTTGATGAGTTGACCCTATTGTTGGTCAGGTGATTATTAGAAATGAAGGAGTGGGGTGAGCTTCCCTAGGAAATCAAGGGGTTACTAGATGACTATGCTTACCTGTTCCTAGAATAGTTACTTGAGGGGTTAGCCCTAACTTGAGGCGTAGAGCATTGTATTAACTTAGTACCCAGTGCTGTACTACTAAATAAGCTAGCTTATCGGATGAATCTTGAGCAGGCTTCTAAACTCCAATGTTAAGTCAATGAGTTGTTAGAGAAAGGTTATGTGAGAGAGAGTCTCATCCCATGTGCTGTGCTTGTACTTTTAGTATCGAAGAAGGATGGAACCTAGCAGATGTGTGTTGATAGTCGAGTCATAAACAAAATTATGATCAAATACAGGTATCCAATCCTAAGGCTAGAAGACAAGTTGGATGAATTGAGTGGAGCTAAGATTTTTAGTAAGGTTGATCTCAAGTCTGGCTACCATCAAATCTACATGAGGTTAGGAGATGAGTGGAAGACTGTGTTCAAGACTCGACATAGACTTTACTAGTGGATGGTCATGCCATTCGGCTTGTCCAATGCCCCTAGCACTTTCATGAGACTTATGAACCATGTGTTAAGACATCTCATCGAAAAGTGTATTGTAGTGTACTTTGATGACATCCTAGTCTATAGTGTCGACATGTTGAGTCACATTGAACATCTCAAAGTAGTCTTGGATATCCTTCGTGCTGAGAGACTATTTGACAACTTGAAGAAATGTTACTTCTATCGGGTGGAAGTTGTATTCTTGGGGTATGTAGTTAATGGATAAGGCTTGCGAGTCGATGATAAGATGATCAAGGCAATTGTAAAGTGGCTGACTCCTACTACTTGTGCCGATGTAAGAAGTTTTCACAGATTGGCTTCATTTTACAGATGGTTTATTAGGAACTTTTGCACCATCACCACGCCACTTACCGAGCTAACAAAGAAGAACATTGACTTCCAGTGGGGAGAAAGGAAGGAGAAGAGCTTTGCCAACATAAAAGAAAGGTTGACCTTCACCCCAGTGTTAGTACTACCTTACTTCGACAAAATTTTTAAGTTGGAATGCGACGCATTGGGTGTTAAAATAGGTGTTGTCCTGATGTAAGAAGGCTGACCAATTACCTTCCATAGTGAGAAGCTCCAAAGACCATAACTAAACTACTCCGTACATGACAAGGAACTTTTGGCATTGATCCAAGCAATGCAAGTGTGGCAACATTACTTACTACTGAGAAAATTTATCATATATATTGACCATGAATCGTTGAGGCACCTCCAAAGTCAGACGAAGTTGTTGAAGCGGTAGGCAAGATGGGTTGAATTCCTTGAAGGGTTCAATTTTATGATAAAGTACAAGCAAGGAAAGAGCAACGTAGTTGCAGATGCTCTTTTGAGGAGGCATGTGCTCTTATTAGAACTATAGACCAGGCTATTTGGTTTTGCAAGTATCAAAGAACAGTACTCTAGGGATCCACAATTTGGACCAATAATTTCGTAATGCGTAGAAGGGAAGATAGTGGATAAGTATTATGTGGAGGATGGCTATTTGTTCCGAGGAGGGAGACTGTGCGTGTTGACTTGTTCCATACGGGAATTATTAGTTAGGGAAGCCTACAATGGAGGGCTCTCCGGATACTTTGGAGAAAGGAGGACCTGTGAACTATTGAATGGCCAATTCTTTTGGCCGAAAATGCAAAGAGATGTGTATTGAGTTGTGGAAAGCTATGTAGTGTGCAAAAGGGCCAAGTGCTAAGCTGAATAAGGAAAAACAATGCCCTTACCTATTCTGACGAGGTCGTGCATTAAATTAAGTTAGACTTTGTTCTCGGATTGCCTCGAACTACCTTAAGTAAAGATTTTGTAATAGTTGTTGTAGATAAGTTTAATAAGATGGCACAGTTCTCACCTTACACCAAAACTAATGACGCTTCGGCTATTGCTTCTCTTTTCTTATAGGAGATTGTACGGATACACGGTGTGTCGAGGAGTGTAGTCTCCGACAGGGACCCAAAGTTCTTGAGTCATTTTTGGAGGACCTTGTGGTGCCAGCTGGGAACCAACTTACTCTTTAATACCTCACGTCACCCCCAAATTGACAGCCAAATAGAAGTGGTTAATCTTACTTTGGGGACATTGCTTTGAGCTGTAGTAAGTAAGAGATTGGCTGATTGGGGTGTTTGCCTGCGAGTGGTTGAATTTGCATATAACCGGACTGCACATGATACTACTAAGCAAACTCTCTTTGAGATAGTCTATGGATTCAATCCTAAGTTACCCCTCGACCATGCCCTTGTACTAGCACCTGCACAAGAGGACCCTAATGCCTCGGCTAAAGCACAATCTCTTTAGCACATCTATGATAAGGTCACTTAGCTTATCAACCAAGTTGCCAGAAGAATGTGAGAAAGGACCAAGGGTAGGTCAACAAAACAATTTCAGTTGGGAGACTTGGTATGGTTGTAGCTCAGCAAGGAATGGTTCCTAAATAAGAGGAAGAATAAATTATCTGTAAGAGTGGAAGGGCATTTTCAAATCCTCTAGAAAATCAGAGACAACGTTTATAGGTTAGAACTGCTTGAGGACTATGGGGTTTCTAACGCCTTCAACATTGCCAACCTCAGTCCATATCACCCTGATAGAGAACTAAGTAAACACCATTCGGATTTGATCTTAAATCCAAAACAACTTGGAGGGAGAGATGGGAATTAAGTTGCAAGACCTTTAACCTGTAGCCGAGCCTAAGGACTAGAGAGGCTGGCACGACGAATCCTTATGTTCTAACCAACTCCTGCCTAGGCTGAGGCCGAATACTTACTTGCTTAGTCACCTTTAATGCCATGTTAAATGACTGCCCTTTATTCTGTGTTATGCCAAGTTGATGACTACTCTAATGTCAAGCCAACCAATCACTTGGCATCATCCTTGCCCAAAGGTCGAGAGATAGAGAATTTGGATTGATTAGGCCATTCCTACTTCGACAAGCCCACTTGTTCATACTTTTTGTCCACATCCTTAACAACCTTGCCAATGAAGCATCCCTACGTGTACAATATCGTATGGAGAATTTGTAACACCAATGATTGATTTCCTTATATATTCACTTTTACCCTCTTGTATCATGTACATTGCTTCTTTAGGAAATATCCTTATTGTCTTTTCCCTTTTGGGCAAGTTATCCTAACTCATGGGTATAAATGCCCTTGTACTTATAGCTATAACATGTTAGATTACCTTCAATATACTTAAGTACTTTCTTCCTTACATAAACACTGCTTGTTTACTCTTGGTATCACTCTTATCCTTTCCCTTAAGCCAGGTTAGGTGGCGAGTAACTTCATTGGACCAATTCATGCATCATATCGAATTGTGCCGTAAGTCCTTGGAAGTTCCTTTAGTGCATCATATCCTTTAGAATTGTTTGTGGATTTTTGCTTACTATTCTATTCATCTTTGTCACTCTTTTTGTACCTTTCCCCATTAACCCTTTTTCAAGATTTCTATAAGCTTGGACTTATCCGGCGACTGGCTTTGTCTATTCTTGGTTACGGTTCGTAGCAGTATTGACCTGAATGACCTTATTCAACATCTTCGTGAAGTATTTGACATTTTGCGAATCAAGAAGTTGTATGGGAATATAAAGAAATGCATGTTCTGCTAGAGAGAAGTGATATTCCTAGGGTTTGTAGTATTAGGGGAACGAATTCGAGCAGATGAGGAGAAGATCTGAGTTGTTCTGGAGTAGCCGATGCTGAAGAATGTCATTGAGGTCCGAAGTTTTCATGGCCTAGTTTCTTTCTATAGGCGATTTATTAAGGACTTCAATACAATAATCGCCCTATTGATTGAGTTAACAAAGAAGAGTGAAGGATTCAAGTGAAATGATCGAGTTGAATAGAGCTTTAGAGAGATTAAGGAAAAACTCACCTCGACACCTATCCTGTTATTGCTAAATTTCAATAAACCCTTTGAATTAGAATATGATGCGTCAAGAGTTGGAATTGGTATTGTCTTGATATAGGAGCGACGATCCATTGCCTACCACATTGAGAAACTGAGTGGCCCTGCCCTGAACTATTTTGTATATGAGAAGGAGTTGTACTCCCTTTTCCAAGCCCTCATTGTTTGGCAACACTATCTGCTACCATGAGAGTTTGTTATCTACATTGACCACGAATCATTGAAGCATCTGAGGAGTCAGAACAAACTCTTAAAGAGACAAACCAAGTGGTTGGAGTTTATAGAGGGATTCTTGTACGTCATTCGGCACAAGAAGGGAAGAACAAATGTGGTCGTGATACTCTATTATGACGGCAAACTTTGCTGACCACTTTGCAAACAAAACTATTGTGATTCTCACTCATCATTAAGCAGTATGCTGCTAACCCTTACTTTGGTCCCATTATTGAACAATGCTAAGAAGGGGTAGTAGTTGGAGGTTATTATCTTAAGGATGGATATCTGTTTAAGGACCATAGGCTATGAATTTCGAACTACTCCACGCATGAGCTATTGATTAGAGAAGCTCATAGCAGAGGATTATTTGGTCATTTCGGGGAGATCAAGACAGGCAACCTGTTGAAACAAAACTTTTATTGGCTTGGTTTAGCTAAGGATGTCTGTAAGGTAGTCAGTTGTTGTGAAGTGTGCAAGTGTGTTAAGGGGAAGAGAGAACCCCATGGAGAGTACATGGACTTTGTCTTAGAGTTTCCTCGGATAACCAGAGGGAAAGATTCTATTTTTGTTGTAATAGATTGCTTCAGCAAGATAGCACACTTCATTTTTACCATCAGACTAACGATGCTATATGTATTCCTGATTTGTTTTTGTAGGAGATTGCCATCAGACTAACGATGCTATATGTATTGCTGATTTGTTTTTGTAGGAGATTGTCCAACTACATGGAGTACCGAAAACTATTGTCTCAAGTCGGGATACAAAATTTTTGAGCTATTTTTAGAGAACTTTTTAGAAAAGACTTAGATCTAAACTTGTATTCAGCTGCAATAGCCACCCTGAAACTGATGGCCAAATTGAAGTGGTAAACAGGACGTTAGGATATATACTCAAAGCTATCATAGGAAAGAACTTGCATGATTAGGATCTATGCCTACCAGTTGTGGAGTTCGCATACAATTGAACTGTCCATAACACTACTAGGAAGATCCCATTCGAGGTCGTCTATGGCCTTAACCCTACCATTCCCTTAGATATGATCAGTACCCTAGTAGCTATTGAAGAGAGTCAATCTAGAGTGGATTAAGCCTAAGAATTGCATGAGCTACACTAGTTTATAACTAGGAAGATTGCCTAGTTCAATCAGAGGTAGCATGAAATTGGTAACCAAGGCCATCGAACTATTTCTTTCCACCTAGGAGACTTAGTATGGATACATCTCAACCAAGAATAATTCCTACACCTGAGAAAGAACAAATTATCTCCTTAAGCTGATGGACCATTTAAGGTCCTAAAGAAAATTATCCACAATACTTACCAAATCAAGTTGCCTAATGACTATGAAGTTTCTTCAACCTTCAATGTGTTTGATCTGATCCTTCACTAACCAATAGAAGAAGACCATGCAAGCGCCCTAAAAGAAAGAGCAGAGACTACTCTAGATTTGAGGACAAATCTTTTTAACCCTTAGGCAGATTATAGGAATCAAACCCTCGGACCGATCATGCGCAGCTAAGCTAGAGGACTCAAAGGACTTGCTCAAAGGATACTCACTTTAGGCCATAGCTGAGTCAGGAATTCCTATCTCGAGTTGATCTCATGCTGACCTGACTATCAAATCCTTACTTGTATTAGATCCGCTCCTGTTTAGCAACAACGCTTTATTTACAAGAGACAGCTTAAGAGTAGCCGAGGTGAGCTCTTAATCCAACCACAAGCACTCAACCCTGAATCAAGCTGACTTCTCTTTAGAAGAACTAACTAGTCTCCGACCTAGTCCATATTAGGTCGGCCCTTAATCATAAGCGTTACTCTATTTCCATTTACCTTGTACCATATTTTTCCCATCTAGACGCTAAGCGACAAATGTCTTCTAATATAGTATTCCAAAATGATTCTTTTCTTTTCATACTAAATATTCTTTGTCTCTTTTACCCTTTTTAGTATCTCTTCTATTACCTAATTGTAGAATACTCTTTTGTCTTTTTATACATGTAAAGTAACCCTAGTGGACGAGTATATAAACCTCCACTTTCCTTTATGCGAACAATCATCTCTTCAATACAGAAATTATTCCTTTAAGCAACCTTAGTGTTTTCGTCATCATTCAACTGTTGTCTATTCCCTTTAGTAAGGAGTAGTGGTGAGTAACCCTTTAGTTCAAATCGGTGTATCATATTTGGGAAATTGTAGGCCGAGTAGGATTGAGTGGTGTGTCATATCCACTTGTTAGTTGCTCAAACTTTGTTAACCTTTTTCCTATTTGTTTTGGTTTACTTTGTTGTGGTGCCTCTCCATGTGTTCGACCTTGGAGATGTATCATTTCCTCTTTTGTGCAAGGTCATTCTTGAGCTCTTAGAGCTAACATTGTTGAATTATTGAGTGTCAATTAACTCTTTAATCTTTCTTGTGTTCTTATCAATCTTGTCCTTAAAATTGTGGTGAACCTTTCATTAAGCGAGTTAGTAAGTCGCATCTAACCTCTCATTTGAAACCTAAGTGACATTTAGTGTTCATAAGTCATATTGAACCGTATTTCGGGCTCAACGCCTAATTGTGTTTGTATCTTGATGTGGGATATCCATACACATTCACAGCCAAAACCCCATTCCACTTCTTATTCCTCACCCCCATTTTAACATTGGATTCCCATTTGTGGTTCATGTTTGCTGCATTTTTGTGGATTCGCATCAACTTTACTAGTATCGGAGCTCTAGGGAGACATGTATATTAGTGTTCTTCAAAGTTGATTCATGGTTTGGACATTTTTATTAATCATCGTTTTGTAGCGTAGTAAGTTGTTTGTATTCCTACTAGTTGTGGTATTGTACTGATTGTGTTGAGTTATAGAGTTGAGCAACAATAATTTCAATAGTTATCTTTAGTTATAGAAGTGTTTATCAGTTGTAGGTAACTGCAGAAATCAAGTAGCAATAATTTCTAGGTCATTGTTAGTTTCATTTTGTTGCAGTAATATTTGTGGAATTGTCTTAGTGGTGGTTCCAAGTCGAGTACAGTCGAGTGTATTATGTGTTTGTTAAATTTTCTCTCTGGAATTTATTGTACGGGCCACAATGTCGAAAGATAGTGTCAATAATAGTGGAGATAGTCCTCATGGAAGCTTGAGAAGACGTATTGATAACTTAGAATATCAGATTCATAATCTCACTGATTCTATCAAGGAGCTTACCGATTTAGTTAGAGGCTACAAATGTGTTAGTCGAAGTGAAAGAAAGGGATAAACACCTACCAATAGAAGTGGCTCCAATAAACTTGATTCTTATCAGTGATGGCCAAAGGGAGTTGCTAAGCTAAGAAGAAGCAATGATAGGAGTATTGACTTTGAGGTAAATCAAGGAGCTCAAAGAAGAGAGTCGAAGTCGATAAGAAATACGGTCGAGTAGAGCTCCAATAGAAGTAGCCGATTTGAAGTGAACCAAGTAGCTTGGAATGGAAGGGATGAACCTCGAACACAAAGCCCAGGCCTTGACAACATTAAGCTTAAGTTGTCGACCTTCAGTGGTGGTAACTGACCTGAAGAGTTCCTTGACTAGGTTCCCTAAATAAAGAAGTTGTTTGAGTACTATGAGCATGATGACAGAACCATGGTTAAGCTAGCCTTGTTAGCCCTCGTTGAATATGTAAGTCCTTGGTGAGATAAATTAATCACCAAGCGAGATGTCGAAGGGGAGGAACTGATCAGAACTTGAAGGCTTATGAAGAGGTTGATGAATCAACACTTTGTGCTGACTTACTTCAAACAAGAGATGCTCCATGTTTTCCATCACCTGAGGCAAGGTCAAAACACTATTGAAGAGTACTTACAAGAGTTTAAGACCTTAATGACCAGATGTGAGATTGCTGAACCTTAAGACTGTACCATTGCTAAGTTCTTGAGTAGACTTCGAGATGACATTGCTAACGTAGTCAAATTGCAACCATTCAACTCATTGGACGAGTTGATCAATTTAGTATTAAGAGTAGAGAGATAGAGGAGGAAAAGGCACCAGAGGTTGACCATCCAACATGTATAAGGTAGCCTTGAGCTTAAGAGGTATGAAGAGAAGAAAAAGCTTAAGAAAAGGATGGAGAAAGGGGAGCTTAGCCGACCTAACTAAGCTAAGACTAAGAAAGTAGAGAAGGAGAAAGTGCTTAACACTAAAGCTCAAGAAGTTAATTGCTTCAAATGTTTAGGCTACAGACATATTGCCTCTCAGTGTCTAAACAAGAGGATCATGATTTTGAAAGGCAAAGAACTATGCTCAAGTCGAGAGCCATAGTGATAGGAACTCTGAAAGTGAGGAAATAATAAATGTTTATCCTAATATGGTATAACCCTTAGCTTTAACGAGCATATGAACCGACATGAAGGAAGACTCAAGTTAATGGGAGAACTTATTTTAGATCTGATGTTTGGTGAATAAGAAGACCTTTCCCTGGTTATTGATGGAGGTAGTTACACTAACATAATTTTTGCTAAGCTAGTAGCGAAGATGAAATTATTGACCTACCCACATCTTTGACCTTATGGACTAAAAATGGTTTAATGATAAGGGAATGGTCTATGTACATAAGAGAGCTTAGATAATGTTCAAGGCTGGACAATACAAGGATGAGATTGACTTTGACGTAGTCCTTATGAACACATCATATTTACTTCTTGGCTAACCTTGGGAGTACAACCAAAAGGCAATCCATGATAGCTTCTTCAACACTTACATGTTCGAAAGGATGGGAAGAGCTATTACTTGACCCCTATGAGTGTAAAGGAAATCTAGAATAGCCCGATGCCCATGGTAAAGAGAAAGGGGAAGAGGAGCCTGTCTGGCATTTAAGCTCGCACTCGTAGTCTCAAGTCGAGGATGATTTCTTTTCATCCTTATGATGATGATAGGAATTAGTCCACGATGACCTTCAGGCCGAGGCTGATTTGTTTGAAGCCAAGGATGATATAGTAGAAGTTAAAGTCAACGTACTAGAAGTCGAAGTCAACTTATCCTAACCCGAGGCTGACTTGCTCTTGCCAAGGTCGACCTACTCTTGCTAAGGCTAGATTGATGACCAAAGGACAAAGGGAGGAAAAAGAACCATTTGGCATCGATTTTATCGTTTACTGAGATGGTAAGAGACTAAATGGTCAACGCCTCTAGGCTAAGGAATAGCTCAGCATAGTACAAGAAAGCTTGTACCAAGCAATCTACGAGTGCAGCAATTGTAGGCCGACCTTATTGAGAGCTCAGCCAAGTATAATAAGACTTCCCAATATATTAGGCCAACTCGAACATTTGACTGGCAACTAGCCTTTGTTCGAGTTTGATCACACAAACAACTCGGATGACTGGATGACGACCTTTTCTATTAAATGCATAGTTTTATATTCTTATGAAGATTTTCTTTATTTTAATTATGGCCCCATTCTTTAGGGTTTAAGGGCCTTGTATATTATTTACAATTTTACCACTAGGGTTTAGGATTTGCTATAAATAGCGACATTTATGATTAGTTATGGATAGAATAGAATATATAGATAGTGAATACACTTAGAACTTTCCTCTTTTGAGTAAGGTCATTCTTGAGCTCTTAGAGCTAGCATTGTCGAGTTATTGAGTGTCGATTAACTCTTTAATTTTTCTTGTGTTCTTAACAATTTTGTCTTTAAGATTGTGGCGAACCCTTCATTGAGCGAGTTAGTGAGTCGCATCTAACCTCTCATTTGAAAATCAAGTGACATTTAGTGTTCATGAGTTATATCAAACCCTATTTCGAGCTTTACCCCTAATTGTGTTTGTGTCTTGGTGTAGGATATCCATACACATTCGCAGCTAAAACCTTATTCCACTTCTTATTCCTCACCCCCATTCGAACATCGGATTCCCATTCGTGGTTGGCGTTTACTGCATGTTTGTGGATTCGCATCATTATCTTATCTTGCTTATGGTTATAGTATAGAGCACCATTTAATTATATACAATAAATGAATATGCTTGGGGTTGAGATTATATGCATGTATTTGATTTGGATGTACTTGCTTATTAAGAGACAATAATATATCTGAACTATATATTGGATGCTGCATTAGTCAATAGGACCTTAAATTGTTTGTCATATATATTTGGTTGGTTACTTGTGAATCAAAATAATAACTACTCGACCTTAATAAAAACCAACCATGCGTTGCACGTTTATACATTATCTATATAGGGTATCAGCATTATGCAATGGAGTGAGAGATCATGCATTTTAAATCTAGTATTATTATTATTATATGTGTTGTTGATTCATATGATGTACTTGTGAGATATGCTCTTGCCTCAACCTTTAGGATCTACTTAGCTTTGGGGAGTATCACCTTCTGCTTGAGGCCGTGCTATGTCCACTACTTTTGGTCTATTGAGAAAGAGATGAACATGCTTGGAAAATAGATGTAGAGACCTAAGTCTGGACATACCTAAATACTTTCTAACCTAGGTAACGATGGGTGTAATACCTTACTTTGTGCAATCGTCAGTATACTATGTACAATGTTGCATTTCAAATGCTTGTCTGCATTGCATATGTGTATTAATTTACTTGTTTGTTGGTAGGATAAGAAGGTTACTCACTAAACTATTGTAGCTTATGCCCTTATAGTGTGTTGTTATAGTGGGATCTTTGGTTGGTGCTAGGCTGCAAGATGCTTGAGGTTAATATTACTAGCATAGGGATTGTCAATGAGAAGAAGAGAGCACGATTAGTCACTTACATGTTATTTGGACTCTTTAAGATTATTTACATCCTTTAGTATATTAAGTAATACATTACTAGTACTATTTTATTTTGGACCTGTATGACTTGAGATAGGGAAAACCTCAAACCCTACCTTTATTTTATGTCGAATTTAGATATAATGGTCTAACTTATTTGAAATGCTTCATTATTACTTGATATTAGTCTTTGAGTGGAAGTCATGATCTTGAGAAGCCTAGTGCAGTGCATTGAAGGTTCTTGATCAAGAACGGTACTTGATCTTAGATCTTCCCATAGTATATAGTAGTACTGCTATAACTTGACCGCCTCTCCAGGTTGTGATAAGTACATTACAATTTTGTAGCAGCCATAATATTATTATATTTCTAATTCCAATACCATTTTATTGTTTACTATTATGTAATTGTATTAATTATTAAAAGGAATTATATTATCAAATGTGTATGTAATGTATATAACTAAATTTCCAATTTAACAAAATAACTAATAGTACTATAAGATGTATGAAAGAAGTTATTATTTAGCAAAGACCTATTGTAATAATGATTACTGATACGAGGCAAGCGCACCTATCAATTTTAATATAGTTGGATATGAGTCTGAGTCGATCCCTCAGAGATTTTGAGTACTAATATTAACTTTAGCTTTATTATCTAACCGGAAAATTATGTCGAGTTGAATGAATTAAAAATACTGAAATTAATAAATTAAACTAATTATGAGACTTAACTAAGCAATTTAGAAAGCAATAAACTACTAACGACTTCAAGTATGCAATGATGTATTTAGGAATTATTTCCCCTAGTGTTTAACATGTAACCTTTTTAAAATATATTCAATTTAGTTTCTATGATTCTTGATCGGAGGGATTCACAATTAAAGCTAATATCTTTCTCAAGCATATTAACCCTAATTCTAAATTATTTACCGGAATCTCTTCACTTAGCAATATAACTTAGAATCGCATTAATGTATAATGAATTCCCACACAAACAATCAACTTTCCGAAAGAACCATGTATCTTATCTCTAAGTATACATGTAATTCTCTTCAATTATGTTAAGATCTAATTACACATGCAATTTCTCAATCAACATGCATAATATCATATATTGATACTCTAGAATTATCAATCAATAATTAACGACATAATTGAATCAAGAAAANGTACGGGAAATGCTATAAAATCACCATATGAAATATGTTTAAAATCAGAGTTATCAATTACCTTATATCTACCATATTAATTAAATTGTTGATTGATTATGTTATAATATTAAAATCATTTTGTCGAATAAATCTGTCATAAGAATTGCCATCATTCTAAACTATTGTATCATATATCAATAAATTGTATGTCATGTGTCACAAGTAATTCAATTTGATATTGTAAAATGATCTTTTTTAACATTACAAGCCATTCAATCAAAATTTATTTTATAAATGTAAGCGTATATAAATAATTTGAATTTTATAAATAATTAGGTCTTTCAATGAATCACTATCATAATTAATTCATATGTCCTATCTTTACTCAAATAATTACAAAGTACAAGGTAATTCCATCGTGGTTTTGGTTTATGCTCGTAATATAACATAACTTAATAATACTACATGTTTATTTGTAAACAGTGCAAATAAATGTTTTTGTAAAAAAAAAAAAATGAGATAGCTATAGGTAACTAATTGTTGTAATTATGTCATGTTGTACATAAAAGCACATCAATACGTAATTCATAGGATCTTATATATATATATATATACACACGCACACAAATACGCACACACATACATACATATATGGATGACATATTTTGATTTTTTTTTCACATAGTATGTTATAGCTACATTTTAATTGATATAGTTATAGGACAATTTAGTGCTATCATGACCTACCGTGAATATTTTATTATTGTTAATTTCTATAATATATATATTCTATATTAATATATCATTAGTTACTAGATGTTATGTTGTTATTGAGAGTCATTTCATGTTTATATTAATGTTGATTTTCTTCATTTGTCTCAATTCATTTCTTTATAGTTGATTCTTTTTTAATTAATTAATAAAAGTGGCCCACGTTTCTTTTAGTAATTTTATGATTTATAAATCTAGTTAGCCATGTTGGCTTTAAAATCAACAGTCCCCTCACCCTTGATTTTTGGATTTCGATAAAATTAGTAGCTTGATTAGGAATTTGTCTAGCCATTGGTCCCTAATCTTTCCATTTACCAACTATAGTTGGTTAGCCACTCTTAGAATAGACTTTTAAGATCCTTTTTAATTTCTAGTCGAGCAGTTCATATTATAATAGCTAGATGTAATACAAATAGGAATTAAAATGGTTGGGTGAAAATTTGGCTTGATTGGTGCAACTGAAGTCTAAAGTTTCCATGAGCTTATCTCTTTCTATAGATGATTCATCAAGAGCTTCAATACCATCACTGCCCTCCTTGACCAAGCTAACAAAGAAGAGTGACAGATTCTAATGGATTGAGAAGAGCTTTAGAGATATTAAAGAGAAGCTAACTATAGTACCTATCTTGGTTATACCAAACTTTGAGATGCCATTCGAGTTAGAGTATGATCCTTCAAGCATCGACATTGGTGTAGTCCTGATGTGGGAGCACCAACTTGTAGCTTATCATAATGAGAAGCTCAATGGTGCTGCCTTATGCTTTTCAGTGTAGGAGATCGAGCTTTATTCCCTTCTTTGAGCTCTTACTATGTGGTAACATCACTTGTTACCTCGAGAGTTTGTCATCTAGATTAACCATAAGTCTTTGAAACACCTCAAAAGTCAAAACAAGCTGTTGAAGAGGCAAGTTAAATGGCTTAAGAAAGGTAGTGCTAATATTGTTGTGGATGCTCTTCCTCGATGCCAAACTCTCCTCACCACATTACAAACAAAGTTATTGGGATTTTCCCTCATTGTAAAGTAGTATGCTCAAGACCCACACTTTAGTCCAATTATTGAAAGGTGCTGAGAAGGTGTTGTAGTTGGTTTATACTATTTGAAGGATGGATATTTGTTTAAAGACAGATGGTTATGCATTCTAAGTTGCTCCACTCATGAGTTGTTAGGTTGAGAAGCTTATAATGAAGGCTTATTTACTTATCTAGACACTTTGGTGAGATTAAAATAATAGACCTTTTAAAGGAAAATTTCAATTGGCCTTATTTAGTTAAGGATATCCATAAGGTCGTTGGTAGTTGTGAAGTCTGTAACAGGGTCAAAGGAAAGAGAGAGTTATAGGGAGAGTGTATGCTTATGTTGACCTTGCGAGAGTGTATGCCTATGTTGACCTTGCCTTGGGCTGACCTTAGTATAGACTTCTTCCTAAGGTTACCCCAAGCATCCAAATGATGGGACTTGACCCTTATAGTTGTAGAATTGCTTCATCAAAATGGTACACTCCATTTCGTGCCACTGAACTAATGATGCTTTATAAATTATAGATTTGTTTTTGTAAGAGATCATTTGAGATAGTTAAGCTTCTTTTGGAAGATACTATGGTAAAGACTTAGCATAAAGCTCGTATTCAACTCTAATAGCCATCCTTAAACTAATTGTTAAATCGAGGTGGTGAATAGGATGTTAGGGACATTACTTCGAGCTATTGTGAGCAAGAATTTAGGGGATTAAAA
This sequence comes from Lumnitzera littorea, assembly GCA_024138015.1. Lineage (NCBI taxonomy): Eukaryota > Viridiplantae > Streptophyta > Magnoliopsida > Myrtales > Combretaceae > Lumnitzera > Lumnitzera littorea. The sequence continues at coordinate 29,623,592 of JAMXBB010000008.1, forward strand.
CTTGTGCTATCCAATCGTAGTGTTTCCTTACAATTGAACTATCCATAGTGTTACTAGAAAGATCCCTTTTGAGGTCATTTATGACCACAACCTAACCATCCCTCTTAATTTGGTCAACACCTTAATAGCTTTTGAGGAGAGTCAATCATGAGTTGATTGAGCCTTGGACCTATACAGGCTTCATCAACATGTAGCCAAATAGATTGCCTAGTTCAATGAACAATAGCAAGAGGTTAGTAGTCTTTGTAGTTGATTTGTTTCCTTCAACACTTAACCTATTATATATCTGCTTCAACTGAGAAAAGATTTTCACACCTTAAGAAAGACAAGTTGTCTCCCCAAGTTGATGGACCATTCATTATGCTTTAGAAGATTACTTATAAAGCTTACCAGATTGAACTACCCAAGGACTACAATGTCCCCTCAACATTCAATGTATTTGACTTGGTTCCCTATTGACTAGCTAGAGAAGAAGAGTTGGAAGAAGAACTTATAAATTTGAGGTTAAATCCTTTCAACTCCTGAGAAGATGATAGGGATTGACTCCTTAAACCCACTACCCTAAGACGAGCTATAGGATTACAAGGACTCACTCAACATAATCTAGCTCAAGAACCTTTGAAGGATGAGGACTCCATCAACATCTAAGGTCTACTGCATTTTTGCCTACTAAAATACCAAGTATTGATCATTACCCGAATGACCCCTAACTTGACCTTGAGTAGGTCTACAATATAAAGGACATCTAAAAGATCAAGTCTACATGTATCGACCTTGAGCCTTGAGTGAAGGCCCATGAGCTAACAAACACTGAGTTGTGTAGCCAGCTTGTTCGAGTAGATCTAACCCTTAACTTGAGTAAGATTAGGCTGGTTGACTTTTCTATTGCTTTAATGACTAATGTTGAGCTATCCTCTAAATGGCGACTTACTTGAGTTACTAAGGTTAATAACTTTTAGGAGTAGTCGAGCAGCCCATTTCCTTACTTTTGTATGAGTTAATAATAGCTAGCCAATACGTGTTCAGGCACATGAATCTAGAATTATTCCCTTGTAGAATTTGTTGTCGTTTTTGCCCCTTTTAGCATATATCATAGGACTTGCTTGTACACTTATTTGTAATTTACCTATTTTTGTCTTTTCCGTATATAAACCCTAGAGGTTAGGTATAATAAATCTTAAAGTCTTGACTACGGAAGTAAGGGCCATATTAGCTAGTTTGAAGATTCAACTTGCTTTAATAGACATAATGAAACTTGCCTAGCTAGAAGATGAGGAGATTCATGAGATAAAAACAAAAGTTAAAGATAGGAAAGATGATTGAATTTGTGGTTAACTTTAAGAGAATTTTGAGATATAAAGGTTGGTTTTGTGTGCTTGCTAATACAAACTTGGGGAAAGAATTATTAAAAGAGGTACATTACCTCGGATACGTTATACAACTTAGGAATACAAAGATGTATCGAGATTTGAAAGCCTACTATTGGTGGAATAACATGAAAAGGGAGATTGCAGAATATGTGTCAAGGTTTCAAAGTTGCTAGTATATCTAGATTAAACACCAGAGGTAGGAAAATGAGTAACAATCTCTACTGGTATCAGAGTAGAATTGGGAGCAAGTAATAATGGATTTTGCCATTGCTTTGCCAAAGACATGAATAAGCATGATGCCATTTGGGTAATCATAAATAGATTGATCAAGTTGATATGCTTCATTCCCATCAACATTCATTGCCCTTTGGGAAAACTTGCGAAGCTGAATATTTATGAAGTAGTCAATGTACATGCAGTACTAGTGAAGATTACTTCAAATAGAGACACTCAGTTTCTTAATAGGTTTTAGAAGAGTTTACATAAAGCTCTGAGTACAAAGCTACAGTTCAACATTGCTTTTCACCCACAAACCAACAACCAATTTAAGAGAACCATACAAATTCTAGAAGACTTATTAAGAGCCTATATACTTGACTTTGGTGATAAATGGGATGAATATTTTCACTTAGTTGAGTTTGCATACAATAATAGTTATCAAGCTATGATTCAAATGGCTCCATTTCACTCCTTCATTAGGATGAAGTAGGTAAGAGACCGGTTTTAGGTCTAGATCTGGTATAAGATGCAATAGATAAAGATTGTAAGCAGCTTAGAGTCGTTAGAAAAGCAATGCTAACAAGTGACATTGCCTTCTAGAGTTCCAAGTTGGTGATGAAGTGTTGTTAAAATTTTTGCCTACTAAAGAAGTGTTCAAGTTTAGATCGAGAGGCAAATTGGCTCCGAGGTATACAAGAACCTTCAAGATCACATAAAGGATTGGAAAAGTGGCATGTAGACTAGAGCTTCCACCTATTAGAAGGCATACATAATGTCTTCCATATGTTGATTTTGAGGAAGTTTAAGCCTACTCTTGAGTAGGAAGTAATGTAGTAAAGAATACAAATAGTAGATGTGGAGCCTATGGAACTACAACCTAATATGTTCATGTCGAGCCTGATTTTTTTGTTTCTTTTGTTTAAAATTGATTTCCCCATTTTTGATTAGTACTAAACCTTAACCCATTTAGTATTAATCCTTGATTAAAGAAATTAAGAAATTCCGTTTTTTTATTGAAAATAATTTTTAGAGTCGCCACCCAACCGAAGTTTGGAAAAGAAAAAGAAACCGTAACCAATTTGGTGGATTGATTACGATTTGACTACCGGTCTTTGATTTCAATTGGAATGAAGAACCAGAGAGTTTCGAGTTCGAGAGCTAACCTATTAAACCCTAACGGGTACCACTATCTATTTACTGAAATTAGGATTATTCTTCTAATTATAATATTTTTAAAGAATAAATAAATAAATAAAATCAAAAGAAAAAAAAACCCTAAGTTTCTACATATTTTATCGTCACCCCAAAGGTGCTTACGTACCCGCTAGTTGAGATCAGATGATTGTAGTTCTTTCGAAAACTTTAGTGTGTTGATTGATTTTAATTTTTGAAAACTGACCGAATTTACATTGTTACCAATTTAGTTTATACAAATAAAATAAAAAAAGGCCCTAACTCTTAAGTGTTTTTGTTTTATAAAAAATAAATGCTCTAACAATCCTATTTTTAAAAAAGGACTTTTATTAATTTTTATTTAAAGAAAAAACCACTTTCTATAAGATAAATCCTTAAATGAGACCAAATCCTAAAAAGTAACCAATCCTAATAACCCCTAAACTAATATATATAACTATCTTATCAAAATAAATTAATTCCATATGATACACTGGTATAAGAACTAATACTAAAACTCCTAAACTAACATATATATATATATTATACATTATGTCAACTAAAATATAATTAATATAATAACGTATATAAAAACTAATCTTAATAATCCCTTACCTAATATCTATATATCCTTATATATATGCCACTACTTATAAAAAAAATATTCACTTAAATCAATATAATATATCTAATCTATGCTAAAAGAAGTACCTTAAACTAAGATATACCCNACCAATCTTAACAATCCCTTATCTAATATATATGTCTTTATATCTATGTTACTACTTATTAAGTAAACATTCACTTAAATCAATATAATATACCTAATCTATATGGTGGAAACTAATACTAAAGAAATATCCTATTAGATAAACATAATTACATATACAATCTTAAATTATTAAAGACCTAATAAAATAATATAATATAATAATGAAAAAAATTGAAGAAATCGAACCTTGACTTGATCCTGTTTGGTTGTGGCATGCGAGTATGGGGATCAGCCAAGATAAGAGAGTGCAATATGCTGTTAGTCATTGGGTTTAGATGTTGATCTTATGCGTAGCGTATGATGGACGTGGGTGAAGTACGTGTTTATTTTGGTCGAGGAGAGTCTAGCGGTGATTGGAGTAACTCTGTGCGAAGAGCGGATTGCAGCGTACACGTCAAGTTGAAGATAATTAGACTGAGCTATACGTGATGAACGTCGTTGCTACTATACTGTTCGTGGAGCAGTGTTGAACATGGCCACTGCAATGCTGTTGGGTTGATCTACTGCTGTGTAAAGTTGGCTTTTGGCGACTAAAATTTGCTATACTGTCCTTGGTGCGTACGAGAATGGTCTGCTGATCATGGCTGGGTTTGCGGCTATCGTCTGTTGTTTGTTGGAATTGTGTGTGAGGATCAACAGAGTTCGAATGCGCAATGGTAGTAGCGAACTTGGTCGCACATAGCAGTAGTTGATGAAGAAGACAATGGCGTAGCTAGAACTTGTGTTGCGACTTAGATTGATTGCAACAATGGTTGCTTGTGGGATTCGGTTGTGGACGTCTGTGAAGCAATGGAATTGCTGGCCTTGCTACAGCGAGTCGTGTCGCTTGATTTGCCCGTACGCAGTCGTGGACGACGATTCAGTTATATACCGTCACCGTACTCTGCTGAAGTGTTGCAGTAGGGTGATTGCATGGTTGTTCGTAGTGAAGTCGTAGGCATGGTCTAGCAGTCACTGCTGCAACTGGATTTGTGCTGTGAGTTGCTGTCAGCGTGGATGGAGAGCTGATCATAGGTGTTGTGTCTAGCCTTTGAACATGAATGTGTGTTTTTATAAACTCAAACCATATCATATCGAATCGTATCTATTGTATCTGATTTGATAATAATTAAACTAGATTCAAATTCAATTTAATAAAATCAAATTAGATTCAAATGTTTTTAATTAGATATGAATCCCGTTTATTTCTCTCGCTCTTGTAAAATATAGAAAAATAAAAGACATAGATGCCTAGCGAGACTTGAAACCCAGACCTGAAATTAAATCTAATTCGATATTCAATACTTATCCATTAAGCCGTTGGCCTGTGCCTTGACATTTAGTACAATTAAATTGTACTTAAACCATGTGACTCTAAAATGATTTTTTTTTTTTAGCTACGCTAAACTAAAACAATTGACTCCAAAATAATTTACTTCCTAAAAAAAATCTTTTTAATTTTTCTTTTTCTCTTTTTTTTTTCATTTTTTTTATTTTCATCATTTGTCAATTTTTGTTATTTTTATCTTTTATTAAAATTTTTTATTTTTATTATTATTTTATTTTTGAATTAAGATCCTTTTTGTAAAAATAAAAATTAGGACTATGGAGAGGCAAAAATTAGGTATCTACAATCTACTATAGAGTGACTAGCAAAGATAGTGAGCTCTACAGTCTGAAACATGAGAAGAAGGTAGATACAGTATGTTAAAATGTAATGGTCAAATCAATTGGAGCAAGAAGTGACTTGGGAGTTAGAAGAAGAGATAGGAAGGAAGTATCCAAAGCTTCTCCTTGACAATGGTATGTACCTTTCAAGGACGAAAGTCTTGTAAAGAGAGAATATTGTAAAACTCGTCCAACAAAATAAATAATAAAAAGGACATTTTATTTTAAAAGGTTTAAGGTATCTTTGTCCTTACAAAAGTTCCTAAGAAATCTTATTCTATTGTAGTAAAACTTACAAAATAGCTTCCTTACTCTTATGCTCTTACTTTTGAAAATAGATATCTCGCGCAAAGACTCCTAAGACCAACCGCTTAGCCTACAAAATTGAACAAGGAAATCATAAGTAAGGTGAGAAATCTAGGTTTTCTTTAGATCCTTAAGAACTCACTTTTTGAGGTGCTATTTTCCTATCTAGGGTTCGAAGAATAACGTCTTGTTGTGGCAACTATGGGTGAATTTCAAGTTTTTGAAGTATGTAATTGAATTCTAATTCTTAGGTGACAACATATTCCAATCCCTTTTATTCTTTATGATATTGTAAATTGATGCCTTGAAATAGATATAATTAATGGAAGGAGAATAGTGAGGTTTTGATAAAATTTACAAGTGATAATGTAGTTATTGATGCTAAGGAAGGATTTTGCATTTATTGGTGCAAAGGATTTTGACAAAACTTGTTTGGGAAGATGGAATTAGGTTGGTGGTAGGGTTTTGATGCAAAGGAGATGAGTTTTGGAGAAGTTGTGAATTGGGAATGTTGATACCAAACTTTGGGGTAAGAAGTAACTTGGACACTTTACTTGAAATCACTTTGTGAAACAATAAGAAGTAAGGCTCTAGGGTACTGAGGCATCTCCAATGTAGCTACTCCAGTGCTTAAGTAAGTTAAAAGATTCAAGAAGAGGACAGAAAACTAAGTAAAAGCATCATCCTTAAAGACATGTTGGAGTGAAGTGTGAGGGAGGAAAATTTGAAGGAATTGTGGTTGAGAAGATCATGGCTTAAGTCCATGACCGTGGTTTGTGTTGTCATCTTGAGGTTTTTATAGATGAGGGAACCACGACTAAGGTACATGGCCATGGTCTAGGGTGTGTTACTAGGGATGTTTAGTCAATGAGAATCACAGCCCAAGTCTACGATTGTGATCCTAGGGGATGGACTTGAGTCTTCTCTTTTTCTTCCCAAAACTTGTTTTTAACCTCCTAAACTACATTCTAATAGGTTCTAAACATATTAATGATTCTAAATTGGTTTTAAACTCTTAAGATAACCTATATTTTCTGCTCAATAATCTAGATAAGCAAAAGGATTTAGCTAGGAAAGAAAACTTGGAAATACATTCGAAGAGCATTATCTTACATTATATCTCAGGTATTGGTTTTGAGAAGACTCTTGACATAGGCTCTATTGATCCTTTACAAGATTTAAGTATATGATACTATCTATTAATTTTGCTTGTTAGGGTAGAGTAACATAATTGGACTAAATACTTACTTGACCGTTAATAATTGTGTATTGCTTATGCTTTACTGGGCTTAAGAGATCAGGAGGACCGGTGTTCTTGCAGTAGTAACATGATGATCTTAGTTCGATGTTATCCCAAATGAAGCTACACTTTGAAATGATTCAAGTAGATCTAGGTTGATTTTGGATTCTAAGGTACTGGGGAGGATCTAACACTGATATATATGTAGTATTATATATATATATTACTTGCCAAAGTCATGAATTACTTCAAGTTTTGGGATACTAGAACTATGTTGTTTGCTATACTAAATAAAGATAATAAGTTGTGGTTTTATTTTATCATTGAGCGGTATGTGAATATATAATTTCTCATCTCATGCTCATGTGTTTGTGTATTTTGTATTGAGCTTTGCTTACTCTACGGGGGATTTTTGTTTTCAATTTCTGGAGTAGGATATGAGGATTATGGCTAGTATTACTATGATGATCATGGTTATCAATATGAGGATTTGACGAGAGGATATGAGGATTATTGCTTTGATGATAGTGAAGGAGCAACATTAGTTTTATTGGCTTTTCTAGATATTGAGATTGAAATTATCTTATTTATTATTTTATTTACCTATTGAGAGAGTTCATAGAGATTCCATGAACAAGTTAGAAAAGTGGTTATCATTGTTGGTGTTCTTGTTATGAATTTCTAAGAGTCTAGCATATATTTATTCTTTACATTTTTTATGGATATTGTATGCTTTTCAATCAAAGATAGCTCTTATTCACTTGAAGAATATTTAATAGTATGAATTGTGAAAGTTTAATTCAAGGAGAAATTTCCAAATATGTATTTATTGGAGATATTCATAATGTGGAGATAACAGAAATTTTTATGAGTTCCAGGATGCAGACACGTGATAGATAGTAGCTCACCAAGTTCTGCGGCATTACACTACATTAAACTGAATAACTATGGCTGCTTACTAACTCATACTAACAAAACATCAATTGCAGGAGCGCTAAGAAATGCATCAGGAAAGTGGATACTAGGATTTGGAAAAAAAAAGAAAAATGGAAATCTTGATATGCAATTGATCTCTAGGCAATTTTCTTTGGGATTAAACTTTGCTTGCAGCTAACATTTTCTCATATTGAAATTAATACAGATTCATGGGTAGCTGCTGCTCTGTTAATACAAATTACGAGTATTTAGTTGAAATATGGCTTGTAGGGATGTTCTGTCCAAGCTGCTGGATTGGAGAATTGAACCATTCCCGGAGAATGTAATTGATTGGCTGATGGCATAGCGGGGATTATGCATGACCAACTCTACATTGATGTGGTTTTTGAGCACCTCCTTATGGAAGTTTGTAGTTTTTTGAAGACAGATATTTTAGGTTTGAGTTGCAGTAACTCTATTGTTGATCATGTTTCTTTGGCTTCCTCCACAGGCTATCGTATATATGGAGGTTAAACGTTGTTTTGTTGTTATTTGATCATCGCATGATGCATATTATTACCCATAGAAAGTGAGTCTACAATGATTGGACGATCAACATATAAATGAATAAATGTTTTGGCTCGAAGCAGAGGAGGCATTAAGAAAGGACCAACAAAAGATTTATTTAACAAAAACAAAAAAAAAAAAATCTAGGGATGGACATGGAGAGGGGAAGGGCCCCTTCGAGCTCTCAAAAAAATTAATTATTTTAACTAAAAAAACGGAAAAGGGCATAATATGTCAATATTTTGAACAACATAACTAATAAGATGCTAGACATAACTAGTTCATCAGCATGTGTCCGTTGCATTCAAAGAAGTCATCAAGGTTCAGCTTGTACTAAAGACATTTTACTTTTTCAAATTATATTTATTTTAGTATTGCTTGATTAGTTAAGTCACTTATAAAATGGCAAAACTGATTCCCACAAGATTCATCAAGGAAATGATTCTCTAAAATACTTTTTAATCAATAGATGAAATTGTTTTGATATTTGAAATATCTTCTAACATTGTAAAGATATTATCTTGTTTTTTTTTTTTTTTTTATTTCAATCATTGATTACACATAGTAAAATTTTAAATGGATAACTTCAAAAACTTTAGGTAGTAGTAATTTCAGAGGATTCAAATCCGATTTGTATTATTTTCTTTTTGCATTTTTCCTTTCAACAATAACACTAATGGTATTGAAATCCATTAATTACCAAAATAATGGTTTACTAAATAATTTTATAGGATACTATTTATTTAATGCTAGTTACATCATAAATTCTAGTTATATCCACTTTGACTTTATGGTATGAAGCATTGTAAATAATAATAGTTATATTACTTGCTATCGATTTTTAGGGTAGTAACCCTATTATATATAATACTCACTCAAACCTTGCTCTACCGAGTAAGTTTTAAGTAGGTAATGAGGATCATAGTATAAATTTTGGATAATAATTTTCTAAAACTTGCTCATACAGAGTAAGGTTAGGTATGAGATTAAGATACCGTATTCCACTTTAGAACCTATACTTTAAAATATATAAGGTTAGATTCTATAGTACCTTATATCTACTTTGTAATAATAATTAAATAATATTAATAAACAAAAAATTGATACTCTTGCCCTTTTTCAATCTTAAAGAAAATAAAAATAAAAACTCAGTTTATAATAAAACCCTATGGATATATACTGCTTGTACCTACTATATAGTCCATTCTTCATTTTATTCTTGTTGTAAAAACGTCTCTCTTCTTTTACTATCTTGTTTTTTCCTTCTCCTTCCTCTTTTATTAACTCCAATCTAGTAAGGTCTTAAAAGTATCTCAAATCTTAACTTATCATATAATGTATTAAGTTGAAATTACTTGCACATGGATTTTGTATTCTATGTATCATAATCTTATAGTTTGATAAAAATTTTATTTGGATGATTTGTAAAAAAAAAAAAAAAGAGAAAAGAAATTTAAGTATGACCTAACTAAGAATCTAAGTATTTCCAACTGTAGAAATATTATCTATTTTGCTTACTAAAGTTTAACGTTGTTTCAATTTAAGATGCATTGTACCTATACAAATTACTAGTAAGTTTAGCAATAATGTGGTTATAATTTTGATATTGATAAAGAAAAATATACAAGTTCCAAAATGTATCCTGTAGCCTATAAAATTGGTGGAATAAAGAGTATATCGTAGTTTTAACGTATTATAAGATATGTTTTGAGTATAAAAAATTGAGAACTTATACGTACAAAGTAAGGTACATACCTACTTACTTTGTACCTAGTAACTCTATCAATTTCCTGAGTGAGAATATTGTGAAAAAGTTGATGATGACTAATTTAATGAATATTTATCTAGTAATAACTTTGCTTTGAAAAAGATATTATTATTTATAGTATTATTATGAGAGTACATGTAAATGCTACACTAACATCCACTCAGAAAGAACATGTTCTACACTAGGGTCCAATGTAACTAAGATCATAGATGTAATATCTTAGTGTAGAATTTTTACTGAACCAGAATTTGGGCTTCACTAAGGCTGGAATCTCCACGTCCATGGTGTACCTGACTGTTCCTTCGTTGGCATCACGTGCAAGGGTGTACGCCAACAAGTCATCAAGACCCATTGAGTTGGCGTCAACCCTTATTGGTAAGTAAATCCAATCCTGGGTCTTACTCTGGTGGACCTGATCAATTACGATGGAGGTGGTGTCAAGCACATCCCAGAAGTTACAATACACTTGGACTTTTACAGAATTAAAATAGGTAATCGTTGCATGGTTTTTGTAATGGAAACACAACGTGATGTTCCAGGACCCTGTCACGTTAGATGTTGGCGACTTTGAGGATGGGACTTTTGCATAACTGAAATTGACCATATCATGTGGCTCGATAATGGAGATGCATGGTGATGCATTCCCGAAGTTCAGTTCTCCAATCTGAGGAAGACCGTATCCTACTACAAAAATTGATAGCAGTAGCATTGCTGCTAGGGCAATAACAGCTGCAAGTAATTTCCCTAGCAGCACCACGGACGTCGCCACGGTTGGATGAGAACATGGCCTAAGGTCCCCAGAACACGGAGAAAAGAAACATGAATAGAAATGAATGGCTAGACTTATTCATACCCCCTGCCATTGCGTGGTTTAATACGTCTGATATGATGAAGAAATGGATGGAGTATGAGAAATGGAATTCAATAGAAGGATGTAAAAGGAATGTGTTTACTGTTGACTTATGTATGAATGTGAAACGCTAAATAAACCCATCATTCTTATTGGACTTAAAAATAATAACCACCACGATTTTTACTCACATTATTACACACAATCAAGCGAATGAATAGCTCAAAATAGCAAAATGTTTTTGTGTGCATAGACTTATTTATACCTTTTTATGTTAAAACTGCACGATCCCTTCTAGAGCAAAATATGCTTTTTCTATATTTTAACCAACAATACTATGGATATTCGCACACTAAGCACATATCCTTAACTAATTGCATATCTATATTCGCACATTAATCTCCTCACTTTTTGCACTTCTTTTTTCCATTTATTTGTCGGAAAATCTCTTCTCTAAGTTTGCCTATGGATACGTAGTTTTCACGGATTTTGGGTATATAGATTCAATATATTCCACTGACGACAAGAACTGCACGAGCGCCAACGAAGACATTCCATCATCCTTGCATGAGTTTTGTTAACCATATTCCATAAGGCTATTTTAAGTTCTTTATCTCATGTAGAAGTTTATTGTATTAATAATCGAGACATAATTTGTGAGCAACAAGAATTTAAGAAAAAAAAGACAGAGAGCGAGAGAGAGGTGTTCTATTTCTTCTATTTCTTTATTATTTGTGATGAATTTTTTAGCATGCTTTATTATAAATCTTGTTTTTGCATCTGCACATTGCTTTCATTCTTTTAATTAACTCCTCTAATATTGTCCTGCATCACTTCCCGAGGTTCTATTTTAAAATGTTTCAATTTATCAACTAATTATCTTACTTCTACATAAGATAGGCAGATTTGTTATGTTATGTGCCTGATAAAGTAGATAGTGAAACTCCTAATACAACGGAACATATTATATACTATGTTTTGTAAATAACATAACGTATATATGGTAATTTATCACCATATATTATGATACATGTGCCTTGTTGACTTGAAATTTTATAAGTATTAAATATTACATCTCATGTTGTATATTATTTATTACAAATCATCCTACAATACATAATATAATTGTCATATCAATATATTCTATAACTATACATGTCATATAGATAAAATTTCATTATGGTATCGTTTGATTGTGCAAATAAATTTATGGGAATGGAAAAGATAAAATTTTTTGTCCAATGATTGATTTACAATTTTATCTTGGTTACTAGACAAAAGAAGGTCTAAAAAACTAGATAAAATGTTTAAAATTTATCCCATGTAGTATAAAAGTTTACTTCATTGGATAAAATTTCAAGTTTTTCTGAAATCTCAAGAATACCGTCTCACAAAGTACAATTTCCTCTTCCCCAATAAGGGAAAAAATTAATCTAGTTTATAATACAAATGATTAATTTTTTAATTATTAACAAATTTATATACTACAACAGAAAAGGACAGCAAGATATAAATGTTTGAGGATATAGATTGCTAGTATTACTATTATAAAGGGGAATATGAGAATTTGGGCACCACATAAGTCCAATGTTGCACTAATTGCAAGAATTATGTCACCACATATGTGCTTATGTGGCATTTCACTCCTCATAATATGTGAAAAATACTTTTTCCCCAATTTTTTATCTAATACACATTTTTGGTGCAATATGTAAAACGCATTTTACTCTTCCCACTTTGAAATAATTCCTTTTCTCACTCGCTCTCTTTTTTAGATAAAAGCTTTTGGTTCTTTCCAAATAGCAAGAGCATCGACCACCAGCAAGGTGTATAATGTTTTCTTTCTCTCTCTCTCTCTTTGATTTTTTTTTTTTTTTTTAGTGTATGTGTTGACACTACCATAGTTGTTTTTCCTTTTTCTTTTTTCGCTTATACATGGATTAAGAAACCATGCGAAGAACGACTGTATTGAGTTCATTTATTGTTACTTCAAATTTGCTGGTAATAACTCTTTATGATTTTTCATACTTTTAGGATTTTTAGGTTTTTAGGTTGCTTTTTTTTTTTTTATATATAGTTAAGTGGAGGTTTTTGGGTTTTGACGTTGATTCCTATAAAGAAGAAGTATAATATTGTGTGCACTACCTTCCTTGCTTAGACTTTATGTAAAATATATGTGACTGGAGTATATGTAAAATATTATTTCTATGATGTTGATTTCTTTTAAGGCAATGGATAAGATAATTTGGTATGAGCAAAGATAAATGCTTTCATGAAATTTGGTGTTTTAGCCATGAAGTAAAAGATCAGCTATAAAATCTTGTCTTATTTGTCAATCTTATTAATCTTAAGGTGTAGTTTCAATGCTAACACAAATTAGTCTCTTTAGTACTCACTAAGATATATGTGATATTCTTATTGTTTGGCTTACTAGTTATATGGTTATGATCTAGCATTTGTTGGTTACATAGCATATATAGACTTGATGCTTTATGTTAGATAGTTGGTAACACTAATACAGTTGGATTTCAACCTTGTTTCTAGTGTAACCATAAATCTTAGAATTTTGGGTTTTATTATTTATTTATTTATTTTAGAAACTTTGTAGACTTTCTAAAGAAAAGAATCAACATTAGTAAAAGAAAAATCATTTTAGAGTAATCTTTTGTGTAATATGTAACACCTTACCTTTCAAATGTTTGCTTAAAATTTTTTCTCAAACTCTTAGTATCTAAAGACAGCTCATTACTACCATCCTTGAGTTAAGGGTAAGATAGAACTTGTATTTAACCTACTCTTTTGTTCTATTTACAAGTACCTTCAAATCATTTCTCATTCAATATGACAAATAATAGCATAAGCTTTCACATTAGTGAGCCATAGTCAGACTATCACAATTACACAATTTTTATGCAACATAATAACTCTTTTAGAAATATATGTTTTTAGACTACTACAACTATACTAAACCTTTGGTGAAAGTGTAACGCCCACTATTTTTCTGAAAAGGTATCTTTGTGTACTAAAACCATATTTTGTTATCAACAACTTCTCTCAAAAGCCCATGTTCAGCTAAAGTTTTTAAAGTCTCTTTGTCATTCTAATACCTTCTTCTGTCTATTCATTTGTAACTTGAGGATAAGAGAAACTTATCCCCTTAGCTACATGCACATCATTTAAGTAATTAGTCTAATTATGTTATCTTATAGTTTTCTAGCCAAACAATACAAATGCGTCAAGAGTATGTTTTGCTCATGTACGTGACATGTATTGGTACTGATATCCTTACCTAGCCTAATAGCTCATCTAGTTCAATCAACTTAAATTAGGCATCTTGATAATATGTAGGAACCTAGCAAACTTTTCAACTTATCAATAACCATATAGAGTAGTTGGAAAATCCAACATATAGTTAGCTTAGTAGATATAATATAGTCTCTATATGCTCAAAAACCTAGCTTTTACAAATCAAGTAGTTCACTTGATAAACCTAGCTTTTCATATGAAAACCAACCTAGTAATATCTTGGTTTTTAAAAAACTTGACCTATAGGTCTTTTTCGTGTTATGTTATGAATGCATTACATTGCACACTAAGCAAAACTTAATAAACCTAAGTAGATTTATTCATCACTTGTTACATAACCTTTACTTTGTAGTTTTATCAGTTCTAGGATCTCGGTATTGGGTTCACTTACATGAACACCTTAAGAGATAAAGTTAATCCATAGATTCTTTTTCAAGATAGCATAAACCCTAGCAAATGTTACGTATGCATCCATCAGTATCAACATAACAACCAAGTTTAATATCATGTCACATTCAATTAGTAATAATCATAACAAATAGCTCCATATGGTTCATCAAACAACACATTGATTTACAATTAATGTTTAGTTAAGACAAAACATCACAGAGCATACAAAGTTGAGAGTAAACATATGATTACTCAAGCACACACAAATATCCACTTAGTTAGCAGCATATTCCCAATCTTACTTGTTAACAAAAGCTTTCTCTTCTACGAATTCACCTAACAAGAGTAAGTATTTCTAAGGTCAATTACAGGTCATGAGTATATATATATATACATATACTAGTAAAATACTTGCTTATTGGTAATTAGTTTGTTATAAGTTAGTTCCAATCCAATCTCTAAGTTTGATTCTAAGTTAGCTTTTGAAATAGCTTCTTATTACATTGTCCTCTTTTACAATTCATAATTTCTTAACTAATTAATGATTTTTATAAGTTATGTGAAACTGCCAAATCCTTTAAGTTAGGCTCTGAGTGATTCCATTGTAACTTTCTCTAATCGAAAATTCTTTGAGTTACCATCTGAGCTACATAAGGGTCATTCATGATATCAGTTTTATCCTCTAACATAACTTTTGAGTTTCTTCAATTTAAGGCCATTACTAAATTATTCTCTAAGCTACTCTCTGACTTTGTTAACTATAGGATTTTTAATAAAATCATCCTCTAACCAACCTTTTACTCCCCTTATTTTTACATTTTACTTATCAATGTTTCCTCTAACCTATTCTCTGAGTATCATTATAGTGCAAAATTCATGACTAGAATCCTTTGCCTTTAATTAATGTCCTATCAGTAGCTAATTTACCAACTTCCTTCTAAGTTACAATTGGAATCAAATTTAAGCAACACATAACACTCCAAACCAACCTTCCTTAGTTTTACTACTTCTTAACTCTTTATTCATTACATCACAATTCATCAATTATTTCAAGTTCACTAAATTATTTAAATAAGAACTTCACTAATTAAGGCTAATTCACCATTTTCCATAATGTCTCACTTTATCAATCAACCAAATCATTCCAGAACAATACAAACACTTCATTAACTAATACAACTCAGAAGCCAAGTAAGATTATTAAGAAAATAGGTTATTTTTTCACTAAAATCACAATTTAATACCTAATTTAGGGATAAAAAATCACATAAAAATTTAGAAAATAGTTTTGTGAGAAATCTCTTCATAGTAATTCAATATTAATAAGATAGTTTATAGAAAAATTTCAAAAGTGAAACTACATCATTAGGCCTATTTATTTCAATATTAAAAATTGCTCAATTTTATCTGTTTCTCAAGGATGTATATTGCCACCACTGAATTTGTACAAAATGACATTTTTCTTAGATTCCATACACAAAAATATTTAGGAATAAATTTTTTCATAATTTTCTAAGTACCTTTTATATTTTTACTAATTTAATGAAATTTGGCCTAAAATTGAACCTCGCCATAATTGGAAGCTCTAACCACTAGTGGTGGTTATCGCCTTGTCGGTACAATTGGGTATGGGCTACTTTTTGTGGTGGTAGGGATGGTTCAGCTTACACCCAGCATCTTCTTACTCTAACGAATAGCTAAATTACCCAAATTGTGCACTAATTTTGTAATTTTTCTCTAATTTTCTTTTTTCATCCTCAAAACCCAAACTAATTTTTTACATATTCCATGTTGCATGTAGAATTGTTCCAAAGAGTGTTTTTGATTTTTTCAGCTCAAATAGTGTAGGAATGGTTTTTTACTTTCTCTCTCTTTAAAATCCTAAGCTTAAATAGTATGCTTATTTGCATGTTTCATCCTTGCTAATTGCTTCATACCTATCTAGCATACTTTCATGCCTAAACTAGGAATTCCCAGCTATCCCAAGTGTTTCTCATAATTTTTATTTCCTAAGCCTATTTCGGCTTAAAATGTAATCTATCGAGTATTTTAGCTAATTACAAGTGCATATATATGTATGTAATAATTATGCACTGGGTATATACATATATTACATATATTATTTTGTATCATGTAATATTTTTATTATATATATGATTTATCTCTAAGGTTTTATAATCATTCGGAACTTTAATTTCGAGTTTTCGATAATTTCCAATTGTACTCGGGAAAAATACATTTAATTGAGATGTATATTAAGGCTATTTGTCTAACTTTTATGAATGTATATTAAAATTTGGTTCGATTTGGACAAATCATTCTATAGTAAAAACATCTTAATACGTGTCGATATCAAATAATTCATGTATGGTCATTTGACTTAACTTATTTCGTAAACTTCTCTTAATGGCTTTTCTTTATTACTTGCCTTTACAATACTTCTTATGTTAAGTGGTTTGCTGCTCTAAGTCTCGGGTGGTAGGTTGAAGATTAGGTCCTACAGTATACCCTCCTTACAAAATGTTTCGTCTTCAAAACTTCCACAATCTAAGACTTTGAGTTCAAACCCAATACCACACTTTTACTGCGCGACTCTGATTTCCACATCACATCATAATCATCAACTTTTGTTAAAGTCATAACTTCAATATTCTTCATTCTTTATGCTATTCAAACCCTTATATCTAAGTCTATACCTTTGTCATTTCCTTTTGTGTTATAAGGGTTTAAGTTGTAACATTAATTTTACTCACCTTACCTAGTCTCTAATACTTCATATGCTACTAAGACCTTTTATTCAACTTTCTAAGCCTCATGCTTATAGTTTAAGAATTACAGTTTATCTTCAGCTTTAATTTTCTACACATTTGTAACTTAACATAATTGCTAAAGGCATGACTACTTTGCATTTGTGTTACTTTCTATACCTCAATGTCTTATCATAGGTAAACTAGCCTTACTTTTATGTAACTTCTATAACTTTAATACATGTGTCTCTAAACATCCCTTGTCTTAGCTTCTATAATATCCTACATTCCTACCAACGCTAGTAATCTTTGCTTCCATCTCTATTTTGTTTGACTTCTTATAAACTGAACATATCCTCCCTCCTTATCCTACATGGTCTCATACAAAAGTTTAGTGCCATTTTTCCTTATTAGTGCCATATTTAGATTCAACACTTTGAGTTTAGGGTATATATACCTGGCTACATGGAGCTTATTCAATGGAATTTTCGTGCTCTGCTATTCAAATTATCAAGTTCATAATTTCATTATAATAATTCCTTTGAATCAACTTCTAAATACTAATCTAATATAGGATTTTAACTAACTAAGGGCCTAACCTACTTTTTTGAGTTAGGTTCTAACTTTGTTATTTTGTTCTTACATCACTAGATTACTTCTTTTCAAATTAAACTCTACTTTTCTTGTCTCATAACTTTATGAGCCCAAAATGTCTTATTGGTAAAGTTAATTTTAGAATTCCTAACAAGATAGCTTCTAATGTATTCT
Source organism: Lumnitzera littorea (assembly GCA_024138015.1). NCBI lineage: Eukaryota > Viridiplantae > Streptophyta > Magnoliopsida > Myrtales > Combretaceae > Lumnitzera > Lumnitzera littorea. Next base: position 29,641,630 of record JAMXBB010000008.1, read on the forward strand.
CTACGCTGTTTGTCACTATAATATACTTAATGTTTTTAATAAGAACATTACTTATGAAAGTCATCAAATTCATTTGTTACTATATAAATTATCTTCAAGTTGACAAGCTTTTGAAGTTTAATATCATTTCAACTCAATCCTCCTTCTTGTACTTTTTGACCTAGGTTTTGAGTTCATACATTCTTTTGTTTTTCAGGTTATGTATTTTTGAGGTATGTTATGAGTCTTACCAAGTTTAAATTGTTGTACCAAAACACATTCTGACACATTCTCTAACCTCTAGTTTAGTCGAGGTTCCACCTTTCAATACTTTTTGACTAAGTCCCTATCATCCAATACATATCTCATTTCTTATGTTTACTCAGGTCTAGTCTTAACAATATTGTTTTTCAAATGTAACCTCTAGCAAATCTCTCTCCTTACGCTTAGTTCTCCATGTATCACAACTATATCATAGCTAGGAACTTGAGTACAAAAGTATAGCTAGCACACATATGGTATCAACTATAAGTATGGAAAATTTGAACTTTTAGTTGACTTAAACTTAAATGAGACTTGTAATGACTCAATGCAATTGGATTTGATTTAACCAAATAAGATTGACACAACTCTTGGACCAATAAGATACACAAAAGAACTAACCAATTGCTAAGCTTATGATCGATATGACATGACTAGATTAACAATGAAGACAAGAACTTAACATAAAAGACACTAGAGTCATGATAGTCAGAGGATTGAACATATGTAACATAAGACATAGATTTGCCATTCCCTTCCAAGTTTACGCATATGTGCCTAGAGCATACATGAAGTGTATTTTTTAGTATTGGATTAATCATACCCTACGCTTTATCCATTTATTTTCTTCTTATGACATGATTACTAGAAGCATATAATTCCTGTACCCATTCCTTGAACCTATTTGGCTATATAAGAATACTATTCTTTCATCTCCTTTAGTTATTCTAGCTACCTTGGATAGCCTTATACATACATTCCTATTACCGCATTCTTATCTTTATAGAGTTTCCTTGGCTCACAACTTGACTCAATCTATGTCTTTTCTATTCTTAACCATTATATGTCTACAATTCTTCTACTCAATTCCTTCTATACAACAATTTGTTTTAGATTTACCAAGATTTCCTACTTAATATCTACTTAAGTCCATCAATTTCTCAATAGCTTCCTTAAGAATTTTGCTCAAAGCTTAAATAACCTTAATCCATGTCCCTTAATATATTTTAGATCTCATTTCCAACCTTACTTCAATTCTTTAGATCCATATAAATGTCCCAACTTTATAATTCATCACACTTTCAATCCATTTTCTTAAGTAATTTGTGATACTCTGTGGCCAATTTTCAAACCATGCTTTAATACCACCAGGTAATGCCCGCCTTCTAAGTATTTGTTTAAAAATTTTTCTCAGACTCTTGGTACTTGAAGGTGGTTTATTACTACCATCATTGATTTAAGGATAAGATAGAACATGTATTCAACCTATTCCACTGTTCTATTTACAATTACGTCCAAATCATTTCTCATTCAATATGATAAACAACAGCATAAGCTTTCACATTAGCGAGCCATACTCAGAATATCACAATTACACACTTTTTATATAACATAGTAACTCTTTTACAAATGCATGTTTTTAGACTACTATAACTATACTAAACCTTTAGTGAAAGTGTGACACCTACTGTTTTTCTAAAAAGGTATCTTTATGTACTAAAGTCATATCCTATGATCAATAACTTCTCTCAAGAGCCTATCTTTAACCAAAGTTTTTAAAGTCTCCTTGTTACTCTAATACCTTCTTTTGTCTATTTATCTATAACTTGAGGATAAGAGAAACTTATCTCTTTAGCTATTACAAGTTGAGTTAGTGTGGATAAACATACAACAACAAGCATAACAAAATTGAACTAATTACTTGAATGGTGTGCCTATTTTGTTATCTTATAGTTTGCAAGCCAAACAATGTAAATGCATCAAGAATGTGCTATGCTCATGCACGTGACATATATTGGTACTAATATCCTAACCTAGCCTAGTAGCTCATTCAATTCGGTCGACTCAAATCAAGCATCTGCATAATATATCTAGGAACCTAGCAAATATTTCAGCCTAGCAATAACTACATAGTGTGGTTGGAAAATCTAGCATATAGTTGGCCTAACAAATATAATATAGTCTTTATATGCTAAAAAACCTAGCTTTTATAAATCCAGTAGTTTGCTTGATAAACCCAACTTTTCATAAGGAAATTGACCCAGCAATATCTCAGTTTTTAGAAAACTTGACTTATAGGTCTTTTTTATGCCATGCCATGAATGCATTAGATTGCATGCTAAGCAAAACTTAGAAAATCTAAGCAGACTTATTCATCACTTATTATCTAGCCTTTACTTTGTAGTTTTGTTAGTTTTAGGATCTTGGCATTGAGTTCACTCATGCAAAGAGTTTAAGAGATAAAGTTAATCTACAGATTCTTTTATACTAATAAAATACTCACTTATTGGTAATTAATTCATTATAAGTTGGTTTCGATTCAGTCTTTGAGTTTGATTTTGAGTTAGCTTCAAATCATAATTTCTTGACTAAGCAATGATTTTTATAAGTTGTGCAAAACTACCAAATCCTCTAAGTTAGGTTTTGAGCGATTCTATTATAACTCTCTCTAGTCGAAATCCTTTAAGTTACCATATGAGTTATAAAGGAGTCATTCATGATATCAATTTTATCCTCTAACACAGTTTCTATGTTGGTCCTAGTAAGATATCAAGATGGGGGGTGAATTGATATCTTTTGCAAAGACTACAACTTTTCGATTTAAAAATAAACCCCCTCTTAATATCTTGAATGGAGTAAGTAGTTGGAAATTGATTGTTAACTCAAGGAGTAAATAATAATAATAATTAGAAGGAAAAGAAGATAAGGAGTAAGAAGATCAGGTAAGCAATTTTATAGAGCTTTGGCCTTTTGCCTACTACTCTCTTTCAGCTTTACTGCTAAGGGCTCAGTTCTTCTTATTGGTATCATTCCACTAGTCCAAACTTTTCAATAAACAAATATCAATGAGATATTATAAGGATATCCGATCACTTCTCTATCTTATCTTACTAGGTCCTTCCTAAGCTAAACATAAGACTCAAAGAACTTCCTAATCCTCTCACACTTAAAACATAATGTCAATAATATTCACAACGAAATTGAAACAATATAATCAAATAACCCTTTACAACTTTCTCACAAATGCAATAATAATGAAATAATAAAACTGTTGTCGCTCAGTTTCTAACATAGTTTCTAATGGTCTGCTTAAGAGTATTTTTAATTTCAGTTTTGATATTGAGTGTACAGTTCTCCATCTTGTACAACATCGTCTCTAAATTGAATAAACTCTTATGTAACAACTAGAAATGACTAGTTCTAGATTTTTCTCTAAGATATTTTTATTTAAACAAAATTAGTTTTGATATTGTAGAAGAATCCCATTGAAATAGGAATCGAAAATTGAAATTCAAAAATTTTGACCCAAGCTATTCTAGATTTGTTCCTTTGCCAAGTTTTAATCATTTGACAGTTGCTGCATGTGATGATAAATTCCAATCCTCAATTGTCTTTGTGGAAATTCAAACACTTCAAATAATAAAGATAAGGATGAGGGGATAAGAACAAATCCAACACTACTTATCTTAACTGCTGTGAACAAATTTTCTTCCTTCTTCAATATCTTTATTTGAATTTTGTTAAAACAAATCCCATAAGAGATCAGGTTGGATTACTCAAGGATATTTAAGCTTATTTGTAAGATATCTTTAAGATTAAGAATTTGAATCCATCAACCCTTATCTTGAGATTTTCAAACTCAACTTGTCCAAAAAGTCCTTGTATAGAAAAAATAATATATCAGAATCCTCTTCTGATTAATATCCATACTGTATTTCAATCCTTGAACAATTCTACCCGAGATTATAAAAAAACATACTGTTTAAATCTTAAACACTCAAATTTTCAAATCTAATTCTTAAGCATCCTCTTAAATCTCCATGGACTTTATCATCTTAGTAGAACGAAATTGAATATATTACCCAAATATACTCAATAAAGTGGAGCTAGGCCTTCTTGCACATTTGTCTAACTTAATTTCTTCAAGTTGATTAAAACAACTTAAAAACAATAGCTAAACATATTTCCAAACGAACATAGTGATATTTTCTAATATACATTATGACTGATGTTCTAATGTTTACTAATATACCTTCTAATCGATGTTCTGATATTTGCTGATATACATTCTGACTAACATAAATCCAAACTTAATTTTCTTCCTTGAATTGATTTCATTCTAAAGTTAACCTACAAACTTGATGTTCTTGTTAAACAAACTTCAACCTTTTTCCATTGTGGTTACTTTTAGAATTAATCAATATTATATCATGATATATCTATACACTTCATAAATATATTAGATAACTTATCACATGTCTTGTTATCATCAAAACCAAATTAGGAGACTTAACATTTTGAGTTTCTCCAGTTTAAGACCATTACTAAATTATCCTCCGATTTACCTTCTAACCTTGTTAGCTATAGAATTTTTAATAAAATCATCCTCTGACCAACCTTTTGCTTCCCTAATTTTTACATTTTACTCATCAATTTTGCCTCAGACCTATTCTCTAAGTATCATTGTAGTGTAAAATTCATGATTAGAATCCTCTAAATCATATTAATGTCATATAAGTCGCTAATTTACCAACATCCTTCCAAGTTACAATTGTGAAATCAAATTTAAGCATTACATAACACTCTAAACCAACCTCCCTCAGTTTCATTACTTCTTAACTCTTCATTCATTCCATCACAATTCATCAATTGTTTTAAGTTCACTAAATTAATCAAATACTAACTTCATTAATTAAGGCCAATTCACCATTTTTCATAACTTCTCATTTTATCAATCAACCCAATCACTCTAGAACAGTACAAATACTTCATTTACTAATTCGACTTGAAATCTAAGTAAGATTATTAGGAAAATATGTTATTTTTCTACTAAAAACGCAATTTAATACCTAATTAAGGGCTTAAAAATCACATAAAAATTTGGAAAACAGTTTTGCAATAAATCTCCTTATGGAAATTCAATATTAATATAAGGTAGTTTATATAAAAATTTCAAAGGTGAAACTACGTTATTAAGCTTATTTATTTTAGTATCGAAAATTACTCGATTTCGTTGATTTCTTAAGGACGTATATTGTCAGCACTAAATTCATACAAAATGACATTTTCCCTAGATTCTATACATAAAAATATGTAGGAATAATTTTTTCTTTCATAATTTTTAGACATTTTTTATATTTTTACTAATTTAATGAAATTTAGAATAAAATTGAACCTCACCGTAATTAGAAGCTCTGGCCACCAATGGTGGTTGGCACCTTGTCAGCATAGTTAGGCGTAGCCCGCTCCTTATGGTGGTGTGGTCAGTTCAGTCGGTTTACATCCAACATCTCCTTACTCCAACGAACAGCTAAACTACCCAAACAGTGCACCGATTTTGCTATTTTTCCCTAATTTTCTTCTTTCATCCTCAAAACCCGAACTAATTTCTTATAGATTTCATCTTGCATGTAGAATTTTTCTAGAAAGTGTTTTTTATTTTTTCAACTCAAATAGTGCAGGAATGATTTTTACTTTCTCTCTTTTCAAAATCCTAAGCTTAATTAGTTTATTTATTTGCATGTTTAATCCTTGCTAATTGGTTCACACCTGTCCAAGATACTTCCACACCAAATTTAGGAATTCTTGGCTATTCCCAAGTGTTTCTCATAATTTTTATTAATTTTTTATAATTTCTTAAGCGTATTTCGGCTTAAAATGTAATTTATTGGGTATTTTAGTTAACTATGAGTGCATATATATACGTAATAATTATACACGAGGTATATACATATATTATATATATTATTTAGTATCATGTAATATTTTTATTACATCTATGATTTATCTTTAAAGTTTTGTAATTATTTGGAACTCTAATTTTGAGTTTTTGACAATTTTCAATTGTACCTAGTAAAAATACATTTTATTGATATTAAACATTATAAATACATTATTTTGAGAAATTAATATTACTAAGGGTATTTTTCTAACTTTAATGAACATATATTAAAATTTAGTTCAATTTAGACAAAATTATCCAAACATGCTAAACCACATTAATATCGAATAATTTAAGTATAGTCATTTGAATAAACCTATTTTGTAAACTTCTCTTAATGGCTTTTCTTTATTGCTTACTTTTACTATACTTTCTACATCAAGTGGTCCCTTACTCTAAGTCTCGTGTAACAAGTCGAAGATCAAGTCTCTCATAATACAATGGCCATTTAGGCTTTATATCGTCTTAGTAGACAAATCTTATAATATTTGAGGATCTCATCTGTAAAACATGGGTAAGAAATTCTAGAACAATTGCCAATAATCAAAATTCGAAATCTTTATTAATGAAGCATGTATACTTGCATAACTAATGAAGCTTAATTTGTAAAATTATACTGCTTGCTCATAAGGTAGATCATTTCCATGAAGAAACTTACCCTTGCAATAATATGACCTAAACAAGTATAGCTAGCTATATAAAATAGTCTAATAATAACTATAAAAACATATCTTGAATATATACTATCTAATCTTAACAACAGTAACTTGATTTCTTGATGATTATCATCAAATGAAATCCTTAATTTTAACAAATCTATGTGAATATATGTGACTAAAGTATATGTAAAATATTATTTGTTTGATGTTGATTTTTTATGGGGCAAAGAACAAGTTAATTTATATTATTTGTCAATTGGTAACTCCAATGTGCAAATTTATGCTATTTAACTTTCAAATATATTAAATTGATCCATTCAAAGTATAGTAATAGCTAGCCTTTTTGCATAATTTAAAGAGAATATATGATTAAAGTAAGGATGATGTATGTATAGATGCATGCATATCTAATTATTTATTGTTGTCTCCACTAATGCATGCAGATTAAAAATGAAAAATCTTCAAAATATTTCAAGTGTTTATAGGGTTTATCTTGTATTACTTTGCTCCATTTTCAAATGTACCTTTTTTTTTAAATTGATCCAATCCTTGAAATTTTGATTTTTTTTTTCTTTTGTATAAAAGATGATGAGTAAATCATCATTTAATATAATTAGAGTAAAAGCAATTTCTTTATGATGTATTAAGTAATAACTAAGAAAATATATAATTGAAAAGATTCTTACCTAAGATACTTTATGACCTTCATTTACTTATATAATTTTTAGATGTCCTATCATTGTGTATTGAGTTAGTTTAACAAATAATAAATGTGGTTATTATGGAATTTTTTCCTAAGAGCAAACATTGTATTTAATTTATGGCAAATCTTTTGGCTAAATATACAGAAATTTTATTACTAAATACAAATAATAAATGTTCAAATGTATATTGATATTTTCATTTAGATTATTTATTATTGGTAATAGACATTGCAGGTGCATATTTCATGAATATTAAATTAATATGAGCATGACGTTTTTCAAATTATAAGGGAAAGGATTATAGTACAAATTTTGTCATATTAAGTACAAGATGATATTATTCTCACATAGATCACATAAATTCTAATACTAGAACACTATAATATCTTATCCCTCACTATATTTATGATGGCAAGATATTAATAGAAACTAATTGTTAAGGTAGATAAAGATAAATAAGACTTAATCTCATTACTCTGTCTTCTTGAATTAGGCTAATATTGTTATAGTAACACTTGATAGTAGGTAATGAATGAAATAAACCATTCATTTATTTAGCAATAGGATAATAGAAGTCTTGATTCTAATTAATTAATCATATTACTTCACAATAAAATTAATAAACTGTATAGTTTACTAACAAACAAAAAGTAAATGGATATCGAACATATATAAATTATCACTTCACCATGAATTGTAGATGGTTTTTCTTGTTTTAAAACCATGTTTGTTCTTCCTTACACTACTTCTAGATAAATGCTCAAAGTTGCATGGTATGTGCTTTGTGATGTGATTAGTTTAAAATTTTAGATGTTAGATTAGCTTAAATTTAAAATTTATAAGAAATTGATTTTTAGACTACAAAAGTACAATAGAATAAAATTTGCTATTTATGAAAATGCATTGATATAACGAATCGAACATGTTGAAATTTGAAGGAAAATTAACCTAATATAATGATAACTATTGAATGCTTAGGATGAGGGGAAGGAGGTGGCATATGATATATGCTCATACTCCACCACAACATATAGAGGGGTTATAAAGTTTCCTTGAAAAAATTGTGCAACATGATGGGGGTCCTTATGGGTTTATCCATTATCCTTATTGAGATTGCCTTAACTAAGAGTGGTTACCAATAAAGGCCATTAAGGTCCATTTATTCCTTATGGGAGTGACCTAGTTTTATACTACTTGAGCATTCCATAGAGAGACATCACATATTGAGGGATGAAAGTATATATCCTTAGGTTTGAATCGCTATAACATTATTAATAATGAGGAAAACGTGCAAGACCTATTGATAAGAAATGAAGCTGTTTATGGCGATGGTCTTATATTTGAGGACAATGTTGATTGTCAAATATTGAATGACTCAGTTTATAACAGTAGTGATTTAGAAGATGACATGTTAGAGGATGATGAGGGAGATGAGATCGACATGGATAAGTTGAATGGTTTGTTTGAAGATGTTAAGTGTGAAGTCTATCTATGATGTAATAAATTTTTGTTGTTATTAACTTTAATACAAATGATGAACTTTAAGGTAGATAGTTGAGAATTTCTAAAGAGTTTCAATGACTGGCTTAGGATTATCAAGAGTATATTACTGGAGGGGAAAAGACTCCCAAGTTCACATTATGATTACCAAAAGTTATTACCCCAGCCAGGAATGGATGTAACTTTAATTCATGCATGTGAGAATAATTGCGTCTTGTTTAGGAAAGCATTTAAAGATTTAGATAATTGTTTACATTGCAACCATTCGACATGGGCACCTAGGACTAATGAAAAGAAAAAAAAAAAAAGAACTCTTATGAAAGTTTTACAGTATTTCCCTTTGATACCACATCTTTAATGGTTGTATATGTGTTGAAAAATGGGGCTGCTAATGAGGTGGCATAAAGATGGACATGTCATAGTATAAGGAAGGACATGCCGTTAAAGAAAATATGCTAAGGCACCATTCTCATTCAAGAACATAGAAGGACTAAGACTAAAATGGGATTTGATCCTAGGAATATACAATTAGGTCTTGCAACTGATGGATTTAATCTATTTGCTAATTTGAGTACCACATGCAGTTTATGGCTAATTATCTTATTTCCATACAATGTACCACCTTAAGCTTATATGAAAGAGACCTAATTTTTTATGTCATTTTTAATTTCATGTCCTAAATCACCAGGTAAAGACATTGATGTTTTCTTACACCCATTGGTTGCTGAGATGAAGGTGTTATGGGTAGAAGGGACAAGAACCCTTGATGTTGTCTTTGGTCGATCATTTGGTATGGATGTTGCACTATTATGAACAATACATGATTTTCTAGCTTATGATTATATGTCGTGTTTAACTATGAAAGGTTACAAAGCTGGTCCTATTTGCAATGTGGAAGTTACTAATAGGTACACACAAAACCAAATTTCACTACATAAGACATCAATTCTTGTCAATGGCATATAAGAGGTGTCATTAGAAGATGAAGTTTGATGGAACAATAGAGAAACACATGGCTCGTAGGCAAGTTAATAATGAAAATATTTCAATGTAACTGGGTTAGTATGATCATGTAATCTTGAGAAAGATGACTGATATAAGACAAGTGCATCTATTAGTTTATAATATAGCGGATTGGGTCCAAGTGTCGATCCCTCAAGGACTTTGACTATTTCTATTATCTAACTAGTAATTTAAATTTCAAGAAATCTAAAGAAGTAAAGGTAAATTACTGTTAAAACTAAATTAAAGAGTAACTAGGATGAAATTCAAGAATTAACAAGAAAGCAATTTAATTAATTCAATATTCAATATTGTACCTAGATTTTCTTTTCCTTAGATTTAACATGTGATTTTCTTAAAGATAATTTAATTTATTTTTTAATTTTTCTTGATTGGGAGAATTCTTTACTAAAGTTAATTACTTTCTCAAGTCAATTAAACCTAACCCTAGAATCACCTATTAGAATCCCTTCTCAATAGCATGATTCAAGATCGCATTATTGAACAATGAATTCTTTATACTTTAATTTGAAATCTGGAAGAATATTGCAAATTATCTCTAATCTTACAATAATTCTTATAAACTATGCCTATATTTAATCTTATAAGAAATCTCTTGATTCTCTTATAAGATATCAAACTTTAGATTACTATTCATGAAAATAATAATCTAAATCATGAAGCAACATAGTTAAATCAAGAAATTAATAAAGAACTAAATCATTCAATACTAATTATGTCACATGAATAGATCTACGTTTCACAAAACCTAGATACTAAGATTTTACTCACTACACATCTTAAAATAGAAATCTAAAATCAAAGTGTAGAAAGTAATGGAAAGAATCATGATGAAATCTAAAAAAAAATTGAAACTTTAAGTCTTCGCTTCTCCTTGTTTTCTTGGTTGCTCTTGGCTTCAGAAACTCTCTCAAAATTGTGGCAAAAAAGTTTTTTTTTTTTTTTTTTTCAATAAACCTTAACAAGGCTTTATAAATGAAGAATAAAAAAAAATTAAGTTGGCTGGAAAAGACATGACCAGAGACACAACTGTGTCTTTTGGTCGTATAACATTCTGTGCTTCATGTTTGTCTTTCCTTTTTTATTAAACCTAGAAACGACATGACCGATGACATAATTGTGTCTTTTGGTCATATCATAGGCTGTAATGGTTGAAAAACGGCTCTAAATTCGCTTGAAAACGACACAATCGTGTCATTCGATTGTGTCAATCTTCAAATTTTCATAACTTGCTTATTTGAGCATCAATTTGAGTGAAATTTGTTTCTATCTTCTTGTTTTCTCACCTAGATCATTTCAAGACCTATAAAAAAAATTTTACTTAATTAAGTATTATTATCTAAAAATAAACTCAAATATTAAGGAAAATTATCAAAAATCACTAAATAAAATATATACAATTAGGAACTCATCAACGACTGATTATGGGAAGAGAAAGAGGTTTGATGATGAGCATCCTTTTCAAATTGCCTTATTCACATGAACAAGTTATAAGACACAACCTAGATGTCATGTACATTAAGAAAAACATTTACTGCAGTATGGCTATAACTATTTTAAACTTCAAGGGTAAATGTAAAGATATTAATAAAGCACGACTAACTCTACTAATGATAGGAATTTGACATGAATTGCTTTTTCAAAGGAGGGTAGAATGGACAATTAAACTCCTAGGTTTATTTACACGGATACCTAATTAAGTGAGAGAAGTATGTAACTTAATAAAGAATGTAAAGTTACCTGATGGATATGCCTCTAAATTTCTGCATGCTTAGGGGTGCTTATGGAAAGTTTAAAAGGGTTAAAGACCACGATTTTCATGTATTACTTGAAAGAATTCTTCCAGTTATGCTACATGGATATTTGAGAGATGACATATATCAAGCAATAAGTAAAATGTCAAGATTCTTCTTAGAGCTATGCACTAAAGAGTTGAAAGTAGGGGTATTAAAACCTTTAGAGGAAAGTATTGTTATGGGATTGTGTAAATTGGAAATGATATTTTCACTTGCTTTTTTTAAGGTCATGATTCACTTAGTAGTGCATTTACCAAGATAAACACGTATTTGTAGCCATGTACAATATAGGTAGATGTACCTAGTTGTCGCTACTTAGGGGTTTAGAAAGGATATGTTAGAAATAAAGCTCAACTAAAGGGTTCCGTAGTTGAAGCCTATATAGTATGTGCAAGGACATTTTTACTCTTTGTATTTCAAAACTTGGATTTAAGCTTCAATAAGCCGCATAGGCAATAAGATGATCATGAACTCTCGAAGGGAGTCTTTCTTATTTTTCTCACAACTGGTATGTCCTATGGGTAGTTGTACATATTTTAAGGTCAATGAAGAGATCAATAGGATTCATTGGTATTCATTGAATAATTGGAAGGAGGTTTACTCGTACATATGGTGAGCATTACTTTCTAATTTGAACCTATTTTTGATAATATTGCACATTGTTGAAATATTTATATAATAATTAAGGAATTTGGGCAAGAGATGCATGTATGTTGTAGAAAAGCTAACATGTAGCAACTTATCATGATTAGTTTCTAGTATGGTTTAAAAATAAAGTAAATGCATCTGATGAGGCAAGCAACTTAATTTTACATACATTTAGGTTTCATAAAGCAAGTTAACTTTATTTATTTCTATACAGATTGTATTTGCTAAGCCTATTACAACCCAAATTAATGACTTCAGCGCCCTTTCATGGAGCCTACAATGATAAGTCTAACTTTTCAAGGTTATGTAGTAAATAGGTTGACATTCGTTATAGAAGATCAAGAGTTATGTCTTTAATCATAGGATAGTAATGTTCTTGCCTTAGGTAGACATGATGGAAACATTATCACGGTCTATGGGACTATAACAACCATCATACAACTAAACTACACTCATAGTTGATGTATGTTCATTTTCAAGTGTAAGTGGTGTGACATGAATCGAGATAAGCCTTAGTTAATTGATAGTGATATGGTTATAGTCAATACCAATCGAACATGATATGAAAATGATCCTTACATACTTATTAACTAAGCTCAATAGGTTTTTCATTTGAGAGGTCTAAAGAAGTTTATTAATGATTTGAAGGTGGTTTAAAAGGTTAATTATCGTTATTTATTCCATCAAGAATTATTTCAGCCATACAATAATATCAATCATAGATTACGAAATAACCTTAATTGGACAAGCTACTACAATAAGAGAGGAGTGGTAGAATGATGCAAATAAGCCATATTTTCATAGATCTTAGGCAATTAGCTCATATTCCAATATTGAAAGGAAGTTTAGCTTTAGCTAACACAAATTATAGTGATGAGCACTTCAGTAGTAGTAATTGTTGGTCTCGTATAAGATATTAAGAGAAGAGGGAGAGGGGGTGGGGTGTGAATTGATATCTTTAAATTGTTAAAAAACTTTTTCGATATAAGGAAAATAAAGTTACCCCTCTTAATAACTTATATTGGTGAACAATGATATTTTAGTAATTCAATACGCAACAATTAATAAAGTAAATTAAAAGAGTAAGGAATGAGAGTATTGAGCTTAGGATTTATAGAGCTTTAGTCTTTTGCCTATTACTTTCTTCCAACTCCACTATTAGGGACTTGGTTTATTTCACTGGTGTCATTCTATTTGATCCACTAAATCAAATCACAAAAAGATTACAAGCTTTCGTTACTCATGGACTTCACAACACTCTACTCTATCTATCTAGCTTCTCTACAATTTAAGTGAACTATAATCTATAGAGTACAAATGTACTTATCCCAATACTTAAACAACAAATAAAAGTTATAAATTACAAGTGAGAGCAAAACTATAAATCTTAATTAATTTTGCTCTAAAGAGAGATAACGATTGTTGTATAATTTGCTTCAGTATAACTTTCTGAAGAAGTATTTGAGAGACTTTCTGTGACTTTTCAAAAGGTAGAATCTAGTCATGAATTTTTGTGTAACCAAAACTTGTTTTCAGAGTAGTATTTGACGTTTTGAATCTTTTTTCTTTTTATACTAAAATCTTCCAACTGCTAATTTATTGAAGGTTATCTTCACTTTCATGTTTATCCAACTATTATTTGTTAAAGATAATCCTTAGATATTTTGAGAAGATCTTGGTATTTTGAAATTCAAAAGTAGCTCTTCTTGTCTTGTTTCAATTAGATACACTTCGATCCCTAACCACCAGATAAGCTTCAGATTTGAATTTGATGAAGAGATATGCTTTATCGGCAACTTCTACATAAGCCTCAGATTAAAAAAAAAAATTGAAATTCCATAAAATCCGAATCACCCTTATCCTTATCCATATTTGTATATATTTTGATTTATCAAAAATATATTTGTTAAAAAATAATCTCCATGGATCTTGGTTCTATCTTAAGTGAAACAGGATTAAGTGTATTTCTCTAATATACTCAATCTAGTAGAGTTAGGCCTTGTTGAATTCAAATCTGATATGAGTTAAATTCCATCATTATATATTTCCAAACTAACTTTCTGAATAACCTTCTAAAGAGTATCAATCTTCATTTCTTCAAAGTCTTTGAACAAACTTCTGAAGTGCTATATCACTTCTACTTAAAAAGCTTCTGAAACATTTTCTGAAGAATTTCAAACTATTCTTTTTTTTTTCAATCAAATCAAACCTTTTGAATAAATTTCTAAAGACAACTTAGTTTTATGAATTTAAATTTTCTAAGAACTCTTCTAAATACCTGCATTCTTAATAATTCACTAGCTTTTATCCCTTTTTGTTATCATTAAAATCCATGAGAGATATCTAACAACAATGATGAAGAAGTGTAGATATTGAACGTTTATATTGTTAAATCTTTCTATAGTATTTGTTCTTTTATACTTTGTTTTATTTTTCTTTTCAAATTTATCTTTTACTAATTCTAAGTATGTTATTCTATACAGGATGGATGTTTTAAGGCCTAGTCATGCTAGAGATAATCTTATAGATTAGTTTGGGGTTGAAGCTATTGAAGAGCATCTCAATTGTCGATATCCTCCGAAGTTATTGAATACCTTAGAGGAAAAGCCAGTAGAAGAGTAGCATAATGATACTTCTAGTCATGAGCATACAGAAGAGGATATTGTATCAGACAATGGAGAAAGGGCTAGGCATAGGGGAATATACAAAGGTACTCAATAAGTAGATAAAGAGGATTACAAGTGGCAATCCTGTTTTAAAGCTTAATGAAATTTGCATGGCTTTAGAAGGGGATGCTGCAAGAATGTAATATAAAGAATTTACTTCAGCACATCATCACTCTTCCCCTTTATGCTACTCTTGTGCTAAAGGTAAAGCTTGGTCGAGAGTACTACTAAAGATACGACATACGGTGACTAATGCGGTTGTGGTAAGTTGTTTCATTATAAACAATTGAACAAGTAAATAATTAAACATATACAACAATTCACATGATGTTGCCAATGCTACTTTATCAAATTGCTCTATTCTTCAATTTTTTACAAGGAACTAGCTTGTATATTGTTCTCTCCCCTTATCAAAATAAGACCTTATATGAATTGGGATTTCTTGATAGGTGATAAATGTTGTTTTAGTCCTTGCTTGGCTTGAGCTTGTGAAGTTGACAAATATTGGCCCTTGCTTTAACTTCCATTTTCTAGCATTCATCTTATCCATGGGGCATTGAATATGTATTTCTTTCCTAAATAGCTTGAAAAATGAGCAATTTGACTATTGGATATCTTCAAGAACTTGGGTTGCTTTATGGATCCATGCACCAAAATGGGCAAGTGTGTTTAAGGACTTCTTTACTTCTTCCAATAGTAAAAGGTACCTATCTCTAGTTGAAGAATTTTTTTTTTTTTTTCAAAGATTATGGAAGCCAAATGTGCATTTTCCTTCTTTTATATGCACAAGCTATTTAGATGAAGTAAATGAAATTCACAACAAAACATGTGTGATAATGACAGTATATGATATAAATCCTTGCTTAATGGACCGTGACCTATAGCTTTAACATGTGCGTGTTTGTCCTCTTGAGTTGGAGTGTGTTTCTTAAAGTAGATGGCATCTAAATATTACTTTGTATTTGTTCTCAAAACAATGATATGTTGGGCTGTATGTGTCTTGCCTTATCTGTCAATGATATACCATGATGCTTTTATAAATTGGATTGTAGCTTCTTTGTTATACAAACTAATGCTTCCAACTACTGCAATCTTACTACTTTTATTGTCCATGTGTTGAGTACACATTTAATTGGTTATCATGTCTTGCCTTATCTTTCAATGCCTCATCTTGTATTACAACTTGTTAAAATTCCCTTTACATCTCCCCATCTAATTGTTGATTTATGTATGAGAAGTTTGATCTAATTCTAGAAAGAGAAGATTAGTAGCATTCGGTCTCTCATAAGGTCATTGATAGAACATATAGTGAATTGCGATACCATTTGAAAAGGTAGCATGAAAGAAATGGTAAGGACAAGAGAGTATGTAAGAAAGTGCCAAAGTGTTTAGGTCAAGGCCAGCTAAGTGGTCGCTTTATGTGACTTCTTTGATAGTGACCTTAATCATAAGATAATTTGCCTATTTTTCGATACATATTTGTATGTATTTATACATTGTAGTACACAATATTGTCAATATGACTAGGCTTTTTGATGAAAAAAAAAGGGGGCATTTAAATCTTTAGTTAGCTCACATGCCTCCTAATTTGCTTTCCTTTCTTGAGTTCAAATTTTTTCTTCTTTTCTTTTTATATCAATTGTTCTACTGCATTGTATTGATTCAAGTTCAAATTCTTTCATCATAGCTTGCACTTCATGATTCACACAATATAAGTTATTCAAATTCCTTTTCTTTTTTTTTAAGTGTTTAGATTTATGTTATTGGTTGATTCTCTATTTCTTTTGTTTGAAATATATGTTATTTGAGTGCAATAAGATGTTGTTCACAATTGGAAGTTCTTTGTCATTTTGAATATAGATGTTTAGTTAATTAGATTGCATGACAAGATCATCGTCTTAGTGAGCTTAGCTAAAGGTTCCTAGTTAATAGAAAATCATGTTTCTCATTCCTTTTTTCTTTTTGTCAACCTATTTTGCGATTTTGGATATATTTTAATGTTTTGGACATTACAATACTCAATTTACTTAGCTTAGGTAAACACTTAGACATGAGTTTTTTAGACATAAGCTATTTCAATGGTTTTAATTTTGCAAGTTAGTGAAGTCCTTGATAAGGATAAATTTATATTAAGATGGTTTTAGCACATATTTGAATTTGGAGGAATTATATGTTATTTGTTTCCATTGAGGTCCGAAGTTATCAGAGTTGCATGAAAGGTGATTTCCATATGTATTGTACTTCTTGTAATATATCAAGGGTTTACAAAGATAGGGACATGTGAACATACCCATAAGAGAAGAAAGGGTGAATCAAGTGAATGAGTGAATTCTATAAGAGAAATATGTAAGTTATTTTCTAATGATTGTATCAAGTAACTTTTAAACCATTATAATGTAGCAAAAAATATATATATTTTGTACCATTTATTTAGTCTATTGATTAGCTATGTAAAATATGATATAGATAGTTATGGTAGTATCATATAAAGAAAATTTGCAACAATTACAGTCATCAAGACAAAGGTCAAAGATAAAAGTAGGGATCATAAGAGAGTTGCTTAGACATAACCTTAGCTATAGTCATGGTGTAAGTTATGGTGGCCCTAATCTACCTTCAACTCATTTGTAAATTCGTTTTGTCTCCCATTCTAGATCTTCTACCTCTACCGAGCAAGTTACAATGTTGTAGAATAAAATATCAAATTTGGAAGATACTACTACTCAGCAAAAACAACAACTTTACCAATTCAAAGTGCAACAACATTTCTTTACTTTGCAACAATAATGGTTTGCTCATATGATGTCTACTACACCAATAATGCAACCAACTCTTCCAAATCATCACCTTTCTTAGTAGGGTTTGGAATTAGGAATATACTATTGTCTTCATTGATTACACCATGGAGTAGATCATCACAGCAAACATCACGCTATAATTCTTAAGTGCAGCCACAAGTTGGGCATATGCAATCTTTCTTTCAAGCTTCATTTCATCCTTTCTCTACTGTTCAACAGCAACAATCGTAGCCTCCAATAGATGGACTTCAGTGATGAATTCACTTCTTTATGTAGCGATGTTGACCTTTTGATTAGGTGTTGCTGCATTTGTCATATGACTTGCTTAGATTTGTTGACCTTTTGAAAAGATGTTTGATTAGGTTTTTGGCATATACTATGGGGGTATACTTTGATCTTTTATTGAATGCTTTTGAAAAGATACTTGATTAGGTCTTTTAGGTATACTATTTTGACATTATCTTGAATACTTCTAAAAGATGTTTGATTACATGATTTTTAAATTAGTTGTCATTTAGCTATATTTTCATTAGATAATTTTTTTTTTTTAAATAGAATATGCTATGTTATTGTATCTTGAGTATTGATAATATTCTCATCTAGCATTATTATTTTTTATATGGAGAGGTCGAGTTGGTATTGGTTTGTTATATGTTATAAAGCATATGTTGTGGGGGGATTTTTATATAGGAGCAAGACGAAGAAAAATTCGATATGTATTGAAGGAGATGATTTTGGCTTTTTTTTTTTTTTTTGATGAATTGAAAGTGTGATAATGAATAGATGATATTAATATATATATATATATATATATCGCATTATATTGTAGGAATTTGAAAAAAAAAAATTAAAAATATATCACATACAGGATTTTTTTTCTCGCTTATGGGATCTAATTGTCTACGTGTAACCAGTGTTTGCGCAAGAGTGATGGCACACCTTTATTCAGCTTTACTGGAATCTACTTTGTTGCAAATGCCTAACTTATTGCGATTATTTTAAATTCTCGTATACATTAGTAAGAAAACATTCCTCGATAAGTTGAGGAGGGTTCAATTTTGTGGAGCTAAATTCTTACGATAGCTATATTACGATCATTTTCCAACCATTTGCATCAGAACAAAGTTTTCAAATTTAATAAATTTTGTTGTAGTCATGGCTTTTTATTAAATATTTTATGTAATTTGTTTAATCACGTGAATTTAATAATATGTTTAAATCGTAATTTTTGAATAATTTTAAATAATATAAAAATATAATTAAGTATTTATTAAACAATACCAATGGTATAAATGTTCAATACAATAACGAGTTCAGTATTTATGTACATTAAATAAAAGACATCATATAAATTTATCTCTAATATTGTTTAAAAAATAAATATTATACAATAAATTTTCCATTTTATATTTCTTATACTTATGTTGTTCGGTTCTTTTAATTTTATTTAGTTTTAATAACCAAATTTCAGTTATATAATATTTTATAGTACATTCTCTGGTATCAACTGTGTAACATGTGCTATAACAATACACATACTATTATCCAACCGAATTCTCTAGGAACTATAATTCTAATTCGTCGATGTCAGGCCGCCTCGATGTCGAGATGGAAGCTACAGAGTATACGATGAGGACTCATTGCCCTTTTATTTTCTAATTATTTATTATTTTTAATAAATTTAGTACTATAATATATTAACTCATATTTTGGACATTGCAAAATATTAGATATTATTAATTAATTCTCCGGCTCTTTTAGATACAAAATACGCTTCTTTTGTAATGTTGCACACTGGAAAGGTCTATAGAATATTTATTTTATTGGCCTTGTAGCATGTCCAATTAGATGAATTACTACGGAGTTGATCTATGTATTATCGAGCCATATTCATCAAATTGAGTTTTAAGAAAATGAGAAATTAGGTTTTAAGTAAAACCAACAAGAAAAAAAATTAGAAAAAGAAAGATTATTGAATATAGATTGTATGCGTGTAAGAAGAAATAGAAAAAAAATATGCACATCAATTTTAACCTTCATATCAGATATTTGCCACATGTCAAATGCTTGAGACTATCCAACTTGTTAAAGAAAATTGCCACATGTCAAATTCTAAATTTACAACAATATATCACTTCGATTACGGTCATTCTCACTCAATAGAAAAACATTGTTGCTTTTTATTTCTGCCATTACCTCAACGCCAGCTTCTTTTCTTCTATTTGGATTTGGCCATCCAAAATTTAGTTCATTGAGGGTAAAAAGGGTGGTGATAATAGATTAAAGAAAGAGCTTGATGAGAGGAGATACGTACCACACATCATAGATTTCGACATAAATACTATGTTGATTATACATGCTATATTATTATTATTATTATTATTATTATTATTATTATTATTATTATTGTTGTTGTTGTTGTTGTTGTTGTTGTTGTTCCAAAATGTGGGAAGTTTGATAATGACAACGAATCTAGCTTTGGGAGTTTTACAAGAAAGTGCTAGTCCAACGTAAGGAGAAACACCTGTTTCATCATGTCGTTCTCGTCCAACTAAACCAAGCAATTTGGCTTCAACTTTGCTAGCTCCAACTAGAATCGCCTTCAACTTCATGCTTGAAACTTTTGAGTTATAAAAAGAGTGTTTCTAATAGAAAAAAAAAAAAAAAAAATCTGTAATCAGTTTCATATTGTAGAATGGCATTTTCAATGCAGCCTACGATAGATGAAACACCATGTGATTTCAAAATCCGCAAGAGACCACTCCTTTTGACCAAGTCTATATAATTCATAGCGATACACCGAATATTAAAAAGTAAATAGAAAATCAAACGAAAATGGTATATTATATTAACATTCTTTTATTATACATTTGAATCCCTATCTCCCCCGTGTGATAACTAATTTTTTATATATATTTTGGTTAGATGACTTATCGGATTACATAGCCTAGACATGTCTGGGATTATAATTTAGAAATAAGATAGCTCTAATTGAACACGACGACACTTATAGATTTACATTAAACCTTTTAACTAAAGTTATATTAATTTACTATATGTTAGGCGGTTTGTTGGTAACTGCTATCATTGGGTATGTGTACCGAACTTAGGGAATCAAGCTATTGATCTTTTATATGGTCTTAGAATGGTTGGAACTCAATTTTTAATTAATAGGATAATATTTTATAGGATTTGAGATGGGTTTTGAGTAAAACAGTAAATCCTTATAGGGTTTTGTGTTAAATTCTGGACAAGATAAATAAATAGGGAACCTGGAACCATTATATTCTACATATTACTTATTTATTCTTTATTGGCAAAGGCATGAAATTATCAAAACATATTTATTTTGACAATAAATAGTACTATAAGTAACTTATGATAGGCTTAGACTTATAGAACTATTTATTTTATAAATTCTACTAGTTATGTTTCCCTTTTACTTGATCTAAGAATCATTAAAATTTGAGTTCTAATGTATGTAGGTTTTTAATTAGCTTAGCATGCAGTAGGCTTTGGGCATGGGATAAAAAATGTAAGAGTTTGGGATTGTTTAAACTACCTAATAAGGTATTAGGATAGGTTTAGATTTTAAAAACTCATTTGCAATTTAAAACTATAAGATTACTATTGGCATTCATCGAATTAGTCCTTGTGGTATTAGTGAGAGATTAGGGCCATAAGTGAGTTTAACTTGGCTTGTAGCTATAATGCCTCTTAGGATGTTTAGTTGAATTTCTTTAACTACAACTAAATTGAGCTTATGCTTAAGATACTCGACTAAATTTAATGTTTCTTCATATATATATTTGAAATATTTAAGTTTTCCTTGTAAAAATTACCTCATCACTATGTTCTACCTTTTGTTCATTATTTAATATCTTCAAAATCATCACTATTGTTTTCTTTTTTTGGTTCTTTTTTTGGCTAAATAAAACTAAATTCATAACTTAAAATCGACAAAAAAATTTATCAATTCATCATAATTAAACATATAAATGGGCCTATTATAATTTGAAACTAGAATCGATTTTGAAGAAGATGGGGGCTTATTGACCTACTCCAATAGATAAGTCTTCATTCTAATATATGGGGAAATCTAATTAACCACTTAATTTGCTTGAAATGAGACAAAGAAACTCCATGGAACTGAAATGAATAGTAAATGCTTAGATATTAGGAAAAAGAGTATGAAGGTTTCATGGACAATCGAACTCTAAGAAATGTACTATTAAGTTGTCCATCACTAGACAATTTATTCTAACCTTTAATTTGGTGAGTGCTAACTTTTAACAACCATCATTATTGCCTATGCATTTTCTAGAGACAATATCATTACACTTCTCTTGTAACCATTTACTACTATTGTTGTTGAGTATTAGTAGAGTCCTTGTCGCTTTCAAGTCAGTTGAGCTATCAAATGCTCCATCAGCGTTCATCTTGATTACATTGAGTGTTTAGGCAACCAAGGTAACATGCCGCTACAATTCTAGGATGCAAATCCTTATATGTTGATGTTGTTATTGTTTAATGAATATTAGAGAGTTCTTTTAATGCTTAATTGCATTGGCTAATAGTAGTGATGATATTTGATAAAGCCATTTGGAATCTTGTTTAGAAGTCTTTATTTTCTAAAGTTAAGACACTTTATGTAGACAATATTAAACAGCTCCTATAAATGACTACTTGATAATTGAATTGGCTAAATGTCCTTTTTGTGAACCTGTATGAAACCATTTCCAACTCTCTCTTGTATTCTAAGAGTGATGCTCTAGGCATATGAGGTTCGAGACTCTAAGCTACAGGTTTATCATGTCTAATTTGAATTTTGGTTTGAAGCTCACTATCTTTGGTATTTATTTGTACACTTTTGCCAAAATTTATTCACCGTATCCTACTTAGTAAGGGGTTCCATTATGCATAGAATCATGACCAAGTAAATAGCTAACCCAACCTCAAGAGTAATAAGATACAATTAGCACTTATGAAATGGAAGATCTTAGTAAACTTTGAGCATGCATGCCTTAAAGGTGTGTTCATCTAAAACTTTACTCTAGCTTTTGTGAAAGCTTAAGTTAAATTTATTTTAAGCCTTTAAACCCAAGGTGTCCTCTTGATTTAGGTAATGCAATTTACTTTCCTAGTTATATCTTTGTCTTATCTTATAGTCCTCATTGATGTTGCTTTATCAAGGAGTTTACCACTTTATATCACTTAGTAGAGAACTTGAAGCAGCTTAAGGAGTAGGTTAGAGTTGCATTTGCAACCGCCTTCATTAGTAACTCTTCATCTACATCCAAATTAAAAATCCTTTCCAACTTTTCTACTTTGTCTTGATTTTGACAAAGGAAAGAGACTTTTTGCCTTATTTATTCCATATATATAGTTGGTATGCTAAGATGTTTTTCAAGATTTGCTAAACAAGGAATATCTAATACACTACACTTCACCTCCATAATCCTAGGATGTGTTTTTGCTATGGTAAATGATTGATTTTTGCAACTTTGACTTCTTAGCTTGATTCCTTGCAATAGTATTAGATAATTCTTTTGTATGATTAAAGAAGTAGCCTCAAGGAAAATAGTAAGTCATCATCAAATAAATAATGCAATAAAAATAGGATAAAGTGCTTTTGCTCTTAATGTCACATAGGCTATAGCCTTGAGCATCACCCACTTATCGATACATCTACTATCAAAATAAATAAATAAGGTGATAGTAGGTTACATTCTAGGTTCTTTAAAAGGATGCAAATGCCTTGGTAGTTTGCTATTGTTTAGGATACTATATAACACTATAACAAAACACCCCATCACCTAGTTGGCTTAAGTTTCACTAATGCCCTACTTGAGCAGCATTACCCTTATGAAATTAAATGCTATCCATTAAGAGGCTTTGTTTATGTCTAGCTTTAAGGTACAATATATTTCATCTCCATGCTTAGTTTTTGAGAAATGAAAACACTTTATGAGTAATAATTGTGTTGTCATGGATTCTATGACTAAAAACAAAGGCACTTTGAGACTCAGATAAGAAGTGTCAATTATATCCTATTAACTAAGGCTTAAGATATGATTTTTTAAATTAAAATTACATTAGCTAATTGTTAGAAGCGAACAAATTCTTGTTACAAGCTACTTGGATAAGACAATTTTATTAAGGTTTAAAGAAAAAGGAAGATTACTTAATAAAAAGAATTGATGGATGGTCTTCATTATGCTATTATCCAATAGATAAGTTATTTGCACACTAAGTTTGACTCGTAATTCTTTCGGTTGTAAATGTAATTGGGGTGAATTTGAAAATTTTATGACACAAATAGTTCTTCTTTTTGTCTTTCATTATATATAGCAATGATATTGTTAATCTTATATATAACCTTTTCAATTTTTAAATTCATACAAAAATGGAGAAATAGATTGTACCAACAAAAGATAAACAATATGGTGTATGTAATGCATTACCTTAAAGTTAAGATAGGAAAAATAGAAAAATTAATTTGCATGTAGCCTCTTATTGAAGATTTTTTATTTGATGATAAATGGATATTTAAGGATAAAGGTATATCTACATTTATCTAATAAGGATGGGTTGCAGTATTCCTTTAATTGAAAGAGGAAAGGAAAAGGATGAAATTGGTATTGTAATAGAATTAAGAAGTCAGTGTATATATAAATTGAAAAGTCATGAGAGTTGAACTCAAAATGATTTAAAAATTCATGATGTTAGTGTTATTGAAGATTAAATACGAATGGCTACTTTAAAAGACTTAAAATTAAAAAATATCGACATCATTGGTAGCAGCACCACCAAAGATGTTAGGAATGATGACGATGATGGAGAGTCGGTAATGCTTTTGACAATGACAAACAATTGATGAGTAATGATTTCTTTAGGTTTTTATTTTATCATTATGATTTGTATATTGTAAATACTAGCAATACTATTTATATTTTAGTTTTCTACATTAGAATAGTGATCTAGCATAATTATATGAATTATAATTCATATAGTGACTAATCTTTAGGTTGAACTTTTTTCATTTTCATCATTTATTTCATTTTTTATTAGATATTATAAGTATATATAGTTTTTCAAAATTAATTTATATATGTGTAATAATTTACATTCTTATATTTCAGTTCTATAAATCATCTAAATGTACCGGATAAAAAAATTGTAAGAATTTTTTTATAGTCTTTTTAGTGCTAAAATTTATATGTGATTATTTGAACTATAATTTACATTGTGACTAATATTTGTGATGATTTTCAACTTTTTGTCCATTGTTTAAAAAATTTTTATTAACTATTACAATCATATTTATAATTCTTAAATGTGAGTTTATATAGCTTGTAGAAAATTACATTCTTCTAATTTGATCCTACAGATTAGTGGGCGGGGGGCGAGGGGCGGGGGGCGGGGGTTGTGGGGA